>CAJNSZ010000445.1:56569-88031 GCA_905329745.1 Rotaria sp. Silwood2
GCATAGAAGTAATTTACAAAAGTTAGGTGTAGACGTGAATGATTTCTAATAGCTCGGATTGGATAGGAATGAATTGGAATGGATCGGAATGGCTGGGAATGGATTGGAATGGCTGGGAATGGATCGGAATGGCTGGGAATGGATCGGAATGGATAGGAATGGCTGGGAATGGGTTGGAATGCCAGAGAATGCCCGAATGAGTTTTTTCCCCCTTGGATCTAACTGAATTGATCGAAATATATTTAGTATTGATTCATCCAATAATATTTTCTGACTTTAAATAAAAATGTTTCTGTAATAGAAGCCATCACCATAGCAAAGAATTCATTGGAAGAAACATTGTGTCGAATTTGAAAATTATTGAAGACTAAAGTTATCCTGAACTCTTACTTTTATTAATATAAAAATGGTAAACTACAACTATATGTGCTATATTAATATCATATTTCATCTGTAACTTTCGATTTATTTTTTTAAATTTCACTACAATTCCAACTGCGATCTCATCACGTTAAGTGAGGTCCAATATAATTTTTAAAAGATATTTTTTCTTGCGTATACATGTTCAACTAATCTAGATTATAGCCAATATATATTGATGTCACTAATACTTCGTACTATAAAATTGACTTCGAAATGAGTGTACGAAAACTTATTAGATAATAAATACATTTTCTTTTAGGTTATCGATTAATGAAGAATCAGTAAAATAGACATTCGATGCACTAATTCTTGTTTTTTTACAAATAGCTACTATTATAGCAATCTCATCTATGAATTTTGCAAATTTCTCTGTAATATCTGTTTGTTTTTCTTCTTCTCATTCTAATCATTCATAGGACGATTAACGACGCTTCAAATACCGTACATACGTGTTTTCACGTTCAATTTTTTTCATTCCTTCCTCAAAATTCATGATATTAACAGAAGGTCAATTGGTATTGGGGAAGGACATTAGTTTCAATTCCATTGGTCAGTTATAGAATTCTATTTCAACTTCGATTAAAAAAACGTAAAAATCAGAGTTGAATGCAAATTTGAGTTTCACTATGGTAAAAAGTGACAGAAACACTTTCGAGAGTGACATTTCGAAAAGGTAGATGAAATGCAATAGAACTTATAGATAGCTTTGACACACTAATGATTTATATATATATTATATTACATATCAATATTATGGTGGTAATTGTTGAGAAGAAAAAGGCAAAGTCATGATATATAGTAAAAATGACATGATTATAACGAGCATATAATCATTTAGTATATTATGTTGCTATTGAGGATAGAAAAACAAGAAACCATGAACATTTATCAAGAAACTCTATTTTTAAATAATAACACTTTGAATGTACACAATAAATTATTTGAAGCAAAAACGTAAAGCACTTACATATTACAATAATATAAATATGAACTTTGCTCCTGGTGTAAATAGGAGACGTTTTTGTAGTATTTCGAAATTTATACATACGTATGGTTAGTTGTCATATATAGTTCATTTAGGAAATAACTTGAAGATTATTTCATAAAGGGGAGAGTAATGAATAGTAGATTGTCAATCACAGCGAAACTAGTGCTTTTTATTTACCTATTACTATTCATTTCAAAATATTACATACCTGCTGAGGTGTTATGTGTAAAGGGCCAATTGATAAACTGTTACCTTCTGTTTTATTCGACGATTTTGCTTCCACTGATAAATCATAATACATTATGTTTAGTAACATTGAAGTGAATAATAAAACAAAACAACAACTACATCGTTGTACACGCGTAAAAGTATTTGAAGGTGGACGGGAAAAAATTGAAAACCATAGATGACTATCAGAAATAGTTTGATAGGCTTTTTTAGATAAAACATAGGAAAAATTCCGTTTTTCTATTTCATTAGCGACTGAAAGAACACGTTCAATCTAATAAAAATGAAAGAAAAAGAAATATGAATAGAAAATACAAAACAATAACAAACAAGTCCATCATCTTTTTCAACTGCAAACCATTGTTGAGAAATAAAATGAAAATTTTCCATTGTTTGTAAATCTCGAACAATAATATATTTTAGAAACCATGATGCTGATGACCCTTGACCAGTATTATCATGCCAAATACGAATATAATTAAATAATCCTAATGATCTAAAACTCAATCTTCTTTTTCATTTTAATTAATTAGACAAATAAATTTACTTAGGAACAGTCATGATAAATGCATCGATTCCACCACGTTGAAAAATCTTTCGATGACAATCAGAAAATGTTCGAACATCTGTTTCATCATTAGTACCAGATAAAATAAATTGAACCTAGTAAGAAAAAAAAATTTGAATATGTTTCTTTTTTTTTTGTTTTGCTTAAAATTTTACTTTTGATTTTGTTCCAGCATTTGCTCGTCGACCAGTAAATACAAGGATTTCATAAAAATACTGATCAGACATCATATTATCAGATAATGGTGTGACTCCCAACTTAAATAAAACAATCACAATAGAAAAATAAACATACAAGTAATTTCAATTTACTTTTTCAATATCTTTTTTGTCATTATAACGAGCATAAATCATTAAAATAATATAGATTACAGAAACAGATATAACTGTTAAATAAATAGTTTTATTTCGCATAAAATCAGCATTAGCAAAAACATAACTCCAATTGATTGGCGAAGGTAAAACAATAAAACCATCGGCAAATGTTGTTAAATGAGTTGCAAAACATTCTGTTTCATAATGATTTGTTAATGGTCCAACCTTTGTTTTGATCAAATGTGAACTATTTTCTTTTACAAATGAAAATGTACTTACTATTAATCCATCTGGTTTCCAATTAGTATTAGAATCAAGATAATAACAACCTGATGTATAAATACAAAGTTCATAATTTGATGTAAAATTAAATCTTTCATCGGTAATGGGTAAATTAGTATATGAAGAATTCGAACAAAATTCATTTATTTCTATTAAACTTAGTTCTCTTAAACCAAATATTAATGATTGATATTCTGATGTTTGTTGATTATTAATGAAATATTTATAAATACTTTCATTAGTCAAATCTACAATTAGATATTAGTCAGTAGATTGAATTATTTTAAAGATAGACTTACTTGAAGGACAAGAAAGAGTCCATCCATCAATCAGATTAATCGAACTATTCAATAAGGGCGTTTGATCAAATTTATAAATAAATAAATAACCAAGACTCAGATTGAAAGGACACACTTCAAAATGGATTGAAACACTAAGAGTATTTGTAATATTAATATAATTAAAATAAAATAATTGATTATGAGGAGTACTATTCGTTGATGTTACATTTTGTAAAATCATTGATGGAATTATTAAATTTGGATCACGAGGAATTATTTATTGAATAGGCTCACTCACATTCGTTTGAATAGAAATTTCATTTTCATTATGATCAAGTATTGAAAGTGAAATTGATCTTTATAGATTTTGATTTGATCCAGATTTTGAATTACCAAATGAAGCGAGTGGATTCATCATTTCCAACTTGTTCTACAATTCTATTTGAAAGTGATTCAATAGATATTGTTTCTAATGACATAAATGTTTCAGATGTATTTATTAATAAATTTTGACCAAGATTTAAATGAATATTTAATGAAGATGTTAATAATGAAATTATTTCTTTTACTTGAATTTCTATTTGATTTGCTGCTTGTTTTTGATAATAAATATTTCGATTTTTTTCAATTGTTTTAATTGAAAAATCATTTCCATTAGCAAATAAATCTATAATAAAAATCGACTTCTTTATTATTTTAATCAATCGAAATCTTACGTAGATTAGACCATTTAGATTCAAGATCTGTATCATAATCAATAGGTAATTCATTTGAACGAGATAAATCTAAATTAAGTAAACTTGTTCTTTGTTGTATTGGTCCATTTATAGCCTAAAATTCATTATCAAAAATAATTTCCTTAATCATATGACGAATATCATACAGTCAAAACATTTGTAGCACATTGAATTAATGAAGTTGATGCTGCTTGAACATCTTCATATGGAATTTTTGTTGCCATTGAATGTAAAGCAAGAGATAATTGATAACATTTATTTGATGCTAGTAGCTTTGTTTTTTTTATTTAAAATAAACTTCTAAAGATCTGACGAAAAAAAAAGATCTTACCGAACTTGATCGTTTTAATTGATTTGTAGCTTGAGTCAATTGTGCTAATGATGATGATTGTAATTTGATACTATTCGATGTTGTAATGGCAAGTTTATTTGTAAATTTTATTAGATAATCTCGAACATTTGCTTGAGAATTTAATTCTTTATTGTATTCAGTCAAAGCTGATGCATTTAATGGAATAGAAATCTATTTCAAAAAAAAAAAAATAGAAGGACTACAATAGAAATATTTATTGAATAGAATTACTTCCTGTGAATTTGTACTTCCTAATGATGCTATAGAAATACTTGCGAGTGGAATTCCATCTGAAAAAGATTATCTTAATAATCTATGATAGAATAAACTTCGAATATCAATTTACTTGAAGCAGCATTGTCTAGACTTTCATTATTCATTTTATTAAATTGTTGTGAAACTGAAGTAATAATTTGTCCAACAATATTTTGATTTCCACTAGCAAGTAATTGAACAATTGGATTATTTTGTATTATATTTGATGAACTTTGTAAATTATTAATTAAATCAGTAATTGTTGATAAATCTGGCATGACACTAATAGAAGACATATTCATTTCAGTCAGACAATCAAGAAGATCTCGAATATAAATAACAATATTGAGTATGGAAGTTTGATTATCTCCAGATGGCAAACGAACTTGAAAGAGTGATACTGGTGAAAAAGCAATCATTAAACGTTCCGATGAATCTTTTTTCCAGACTAAAATTTATTTTCATAGCATAAAAAATTAAAAAAAGAAAAATGTATATACCATAAAGTGAATAATCTTTAATTCCATCTTCATCAAACCAATCTGGACATGAAATTGTAAATAAAGTACTTGTTGTACCATTGAGAGGATTAATTGAGCAAGAACCATTATATGGAGGTTGATTAATAGCAAAATTCAGTGCACTTGTACTTATTTCAGATGTCAATGCATAAATAACTTCAAATCGCCAAAGTTTTATTTGAGAATTCTCAAGAAATAGTTTGTTTGTTGCTGTAAAATTAGTCGTATTTCTACCTAAAATGATCAATATAGATAATGTATCACATTTTTTTGCTTATGTGACTTCCGTCAATTATTGTAATGTGATAGTTCAATATTAAATCAAATTTCATTGATTTTTAAAAGTAATTTTAGTTTAATAGGTAAGAATTAATTAAACTAAGAAAAATATACCTCGGCGCATAGTTTCTATGGTTTTTATCAATTAGAGAAAGTATTACTAACGATATGGATAATGATAAAAAAAAAACCACTGTTCAATGATTCGATTACAATTTATGCATATCTATTTACCAAAAAACCAAATATTTTCATATGAAATCATTTGATTGAACAGAATCCATTGAGTAGTATTTGAAGATGAATTATCTAAACCTTGATAAATATTCCATGTTATGTTTTGAATATCTGTACAACTTCCAACACAAATAGAAAACAAAGCAACTTGTGTTGTTGGATTAACAAGTTGAAATTCAAGATTAGGAAGACACATTGTTGATATAACACAACTAAATCAAATAATTTCTCAATGTACAATCAAATAAAAATAGAAATTTACCCAACAGCAATTAATTTCGGACGAGTATCTTCAACTTTAACAAGTAAGTAACCAGTTGCTTGAATAGAAGAATTTCGACGATTTTCCATATAAACTTAAAACTGATATGTTCGATTTGATTGAAATGAACCAGCAAAAATTGTTATTGATGATTTTGGTGAAATATTAGAATTAGTATATTGCAATCCTTTTCCATTATCTTCAAAAAAGGATACGATATAATTATGAGAATACAAATAGTGATCAAGATAATAATAATATTTACCTGATCAATTTGATAAACATGATGGATTAGAAGGATCAGTTCGATTATCATCAATACTCAGTAATATACCTTGCAAGTTTGGAAAGTTATATAAACCATAAAGTCGACAGTAGTATTCATATTTCCATTTCTATTCAAACAAAAGATTCGTATATGCATTCATATAATTGATACTTACGCTTGCATCAAATGAATCTTCATCAGGATCAACAGAAAATGTTCCAGGATCGAGTAAAAGATCTTGTTGACTTCCACGTGTAATTAACGATGTTCCTAATTGAACAAGATTTGCTGTTATACCTGATGGAGTAATTCTAACATAAGCTGAAGATGATGATGTTAAACTTGGTAAATCAACTAGTGTTACAGTTAGTTTGAACTCGTAAATATCATAATTAAGAGTTCTTGATGGTATATATAGTTCACTCAATGTTGTTATTACTTTTTCATTTAATTGAATTTGATATGAACAAGAAGTACTACAGTTCTTAATTGTCCATGTGGTAATTGTTGAAAGTAAGCCTGGACAATTTAATTGAATAATCGAAATAATAGAAAAATCTTGACTCCGTCGATATTCTAATGGAGATGTTAAAGATGATTTACCAGGAATGAGTATAACAGTGGGTGAAAAGCAGCCTAGAATATAAAAGATAGATAAATTATCTCTCAAGGTGTTACAATTCCTACTTTCATTAGTAATAAATGACTTCGAAGTTGTTGCAATCGTAATTATCGATAAGTGTTGTTGTGTTGAGGAGATTTCTTTTACAAATATTTTAACAACGTTATCTTTTTGAAACTACGTACTCTCTACAACGTACCTTTCTCAAGTTGTGTTGAACTTTTGGTATCAGCTGTTTCGACGATGTTCGTGGTTATTCTATCTATCACAGTAGAAATTTCCCTTATAAGCTTTCAAAAAAAAGTATTTGATGAAACAAACCTATTGAAAATATTGTTGTTGTTCTTGCATCTATACTGCTTAAGATGACACTTGTGGTTGCCGTTTCAGAAGTTTCGATAGCGGTGGTAGTTGAAACCATAGTAGTATCTGGGGCACTTGTAATTAAAGTTTGAGTAGTTTTGATGTAACTTGTTGTTGGAATTTCAGTACTTTTGGTGGTACTCATCGTTGGAACTTCAGTGGTTATGGAAACACTTGTCGTAGGACCTTTAGTAGTTACTTCAGTACTCGTCGCCAGAGTTTCAGTTGGTGTGGGAACACTTGTCGATGAAGTTTCAGTGGTTTCGATAGTACTAATCACCGGGCTTTTAGTAGTTGTGGGAATATTTGTCGTTGAAGCTTCAGTTGTTTCAATATGGCTAGTCGTAGGAGCTTCAGTGGTTTCGGCGGTACTTGTCGCCGAAGGAACAGTCATTATGAGAGTAGTTTTGATCGAGACTGCAGTGGATTCAATGTAGCTTGTTGTTGAAGCTTGGGCAACTGCCAATATACTTGTAGTTGCAGTCTCTGTAGTTCGAGCGTCAGCTGTGCTCGAAACAACAGTAGTATCAACATTACTAGTGATCGAAGCCAGCGTACTTTTTAAAGCTGTAGTGATTTGAGGAGTCGTAGTATCGATAGTAGTTATTGCGAGAGTAACCGTACTTTGAACAGCATTTGTGGTCGAAACTATAGTGCTTTGAATGGTTGTTGGTACAGCTGGAACAAAGAAAACTCGTAATGCTTTATTAAATAAAGTGTAAAATAAGCTATGGTTTTTTGACGCTCATAAAGCTTTCGTTCAGTTTAAATGTGACTTGTATTGAAACAAATCAACAAATCGATTCAGAGAATCAAACTGATATGTTATGCAACTGTACACGTAGAGATGTGGCATCTTTTTCTTGTCTCATACTAAAAGAGCATTAATCGTACTTACTACAAGTGTTGTTCTGAAGAATAAATTTTTGAACACGACTATTATTTCGATCAGTAACAAACTTATTTCCATAACTGTCAAAAGCCATGCTCTGTGGATAAGATAATTGATTGGATAAAGAACTACCTCCGGAACATCCAACTAAACATCGAAAGCCGTAGGATGATGATCCAATAATGCGATGATTATTGCTATCTACAATAAATAAATATCCATCACTATCAAGAACAATACCAGTTGGACAGTCTAGTGTAATAGTTCCTAATGCTCCATTCCCAGCTAATGTCACACCATTGAGTTGTGCAAATTGAAAGCGTTGAATTCGATCATTACCGCAATCTGCTATGTACAAATTTTGATAACTATCAACATAGATTCCTTGTGGAGAATCAAGCATATTCGATGCTGATCCTGCGAAACCACTGCCTGCTGCAACTGTTGGAATATTTGTACCATTGTTCAGTAAGAGCTTAACGATTTGATGAAAATCTCTAAGAGAACAATAAAGATAATTTTTAATATCAATGAATAAACTATAACAACTTCCATTAATATTCATAACCGTGACAATATTCGATGTATTAAATATAAATTTATCGGCGCGACCATTTGAATAACCATTATCAATATAAATGTCACCAGTAATTGAAACAAACACGCTAAATGTACTATCCAAATAACTGGAAATATTGTTTGTTGGTGTGTTACTCCACACTTCTATAAAGTCTGCTAGGCACAAACACATTATTAATCTCATTAATAAATATACCATAAGGTAGTGAACCAATGGTGGTGTTTGTTGCAAAAGTTGAGGCATTTGAGTACTATAATGCATCTGGACAAAATTTAGGTTGATTGTAAGAAATACCTAAAATAAATAATTTTATAGAACTTTTATCTTGATTATTTATGATTGTCAGATGATTCAAATAGAAGAATTCTTTTGAATGTTATTTAACTGTATTTTCAAGAATATGAACTCTGATAAACAAATAGTTACTTTCAAAATTCATTAAATGACATATCTATGATTTTTTTGTTGATGAATCGAACCCAAAAGTCTAATTGAATCATAATATCTTTAAAATAGAAAATATTTTAAAGACATTATCATGAAAAAAAAATTGTTCAAACATTTTTTTGTCTGAATTTTCCACCTCGTATCGATAGATGACTAGTAATAAATAGTATTTCTACGTATGCGTTCTATAATAATATTACTTAATTCTATTTTATAAGACTTACTACATGAATTCGATGGTTGTATTGATCAGCAACAAAAAGATTTCCATAACTATCGAAACCTAAAGTCCGTGGATAATATAATTGACTTGGTGCAGAACCTGGTATAGTCGTACATCCAAATAAACATCGAAAACCATAAGGTCCAGAACCAAAAATTCGATGGTTGTAATTATCAACAATGAAGAGATATCCATTAGCATCAAATGTAATTGCATTTGGACAATCAAGAGTAATAGTACCTGGTGCTCCGTTCCCCGCTATTGTAATTCCATTTACTTGTCCTAATGGAAACATTTGAATTCTGTCATTGCCACAATCTCCCACATACAAATTAAAATTAACGTCAACATAGAGTCCAGCAGGATAATAAAGTTGATATGGAGTCGACCCCGCTGCACCATTACCTGCTGCCACAGTAAGTGTAGTTTCGTTATTATTTAACCATTTTTTAGCGATTTGATGATAAAAAGTCATCGCGCAAAACAAAGTATTACTGCGGTCGACAAAAATACTATAACATTNTAGGAACAGCCATAATAAACGCATCAATTCCACCACGTTGAAAAATCTTTCGATGAGAATCAGAAAATGTTCGAACATTTGTTTCATCATTAGCGCCTGATAAAATAAATCGAACCTAGTAAAAAAAAACGAAAATTTTAATTTATTCGCCTATTTCTTTTTCTTTATTAAAATTTTACTTTTGATTTTGTTCCAGCATTGACTCGTCGACCAGTAAAAACAAGAATTTCATAAAAATATTGATCAGATTTTATATTATCAGATAATGGTGTGACTCCCAACTGAAACAAAACAATCTTCATTAGAATAATAAACATATTAATAATATTAATTTACTTTTTCAATATCTTTTTTATCTTTAAAACGAGCATAAATCATTAAAATGATATAGATTATCGAAAAAGATATAACTGTTAAATAAATTGTTTTATTTCGCATAAAATCAGCATTAGAAAAAACATAACTCCAATTGATTGGTGAAGGTAAAACAATAAAACCACCGGCAAATGTTGTTAAATGAGTTGCTAAACATTCCGTTTCATAATGATTTGTTAATGAACCAACCTTTATTTTTAATTAAATGTTAATTATTTTATTTGACAAATGAAAATATACTTACTATTAATCCATCTGATTTCCAATTATTATTAGAATCAAGATAATAACAACCTGATGTATAAATACGAAGTTCATAATTTGATGTAAAATTATATCTTTCATCGGTAATAGGTAGATTAATATAGGAAGAATTCAAACAAAATTCAATCATTTCTATTGAACTTAATTCTCTTAAACCAAATATTAATGATTGATGACCTGATGTTTGTTGATTATTAATAAAATATTTATAAATATTTTCATTAGTCAAATCTATGATTAGATATTATAAATAGATTGAATTATTTTAAAAAGACACTTACCAGAAGGACAAAAAAGAGTCCATCCATCAATTAAATTAATTGAACTATTCAATAGAGGTGTTTCATCAAATTTATAAATAAATAAATAAGCGAGATTTATATTGAGAGGATATACTTCAAAATGAATTGAAACAGTAAGATTATTTGTAATATTAATATAATTTAAATAAAATAATTGATTATGAGGAGTATTATTAGTTGATGTTACATTTTGTAAAATCATTGATGGAATTATTAAATTTGGATCACGAGGAATTATCAATTGAATAGGTTCAATAAGATTTGTTCGAATAGAAATTTCATTTTCATTATGATCAAGTATTGAAAGTGAAATTGATCTTGAAAGATTTTGATTTAATCCAGATTTTGAATTACCAAATGGAGCAAGTGGATTCATCATTGACTTAGAAAATAAAATAAAATAAAACCAATTAAAATAATTATTCAAATAATATGAAAAGAAGAAAACAAAAAAAAAAAAAACTTACTCGAAGTGAAATTGAAAAATTATCTATTTTATCAAATGTTAAATTTGATGGAATACGAAATTGAGCATTTCCAACCTGTTTAACTATTCTATTTGAAAGTGATTCAACAGATATTGTTTCTAATGACATGAATGTTTCAGATGTATTTATTAATAAATTTTGACCAAGATTTAAATGAATATTTAATGAAGATGTCAATAATTCCATCATTTCTTTTACTTGATTTTCTATTTGGTTTGCTGCTTGTTTTTGATAATAAATATTTCGATTTTTTTCAATTGTTTCCATTGAAAAATCATTTCCATCAGCAAATAAATCTACAATATAAATCTAATCTTTATTATTTAATTAATTTAAATCTTACTTAGATTAGACCATTCAGATTCAAGATCAGTTTCATAATCAATAGGTAATTCATTTGAACGAGACAAATCTAAATTAAGTAAACTTGTTCTTTGTTGTATTGCTCCATTTATAGCCTAAAATTCATTATTAAAAATATTTACATCATATATATATATTGAATATCATACAGTCAAAACATTTGTACCACATTGAATTAGTTGAGTTGATGCTGCTTGTACATCTTCATATGAAATTTTTGTTGCCATTGAATGTAAAGCAAGAGATAATTGATGACACTTATTTGATGCAAGTAACTTTTTTGTTTTTATTTAAAATAAATTTTTAAAGACGAAGAAAAAAAAAAGAAGAAGAAAAATCTTACCGAACTTGATCGTGTTAATTGATTTGTAGCTTGAGTCAATTGTGCTAATGATGTTGATTGTAATTTGATACTATTCGATGTTGTAATGGCAAGTTTGTTTGTAAATGTTATTAGATAATCTCGAACATTAGCTTGAGAATTTAATTCTTTATTATATTCAGTCAATGCTGATTCATTTAATGGAATGAAAATCTATTTCAACAAATAGAAGAACTATAAGAGAAATTTTTATCGAATAATATTACTTCTTGTGATCTTGTACTTCCTAATGATGCTACAGAAATACTTGCGAGTGGAACTCCATCTAAAAATAATTATCTTAATAATTCGTAATAAAATAAACTTCGAATATCAATCTACTTGAAGCAGCGTTGTCTAGACTTTCATTGTTCATTTTATTAAATTGTTGTGAAATTGAAGTAATTATTTGTCCAACAATATTTTGATTTCCACTAGCAAGTAATTGAACAATTGGATTATTTTCTATTTCATTTGATGAACTTTGTAAATTATTAATTAAATCAGTAATTGATGTTGAATCTGGCACGATACTAACAGAAGACATATTCATTTCAGTCAGACAATCGAGAATATCTCGAATGTAAATAACAATATTGAGTATAGATGTTTGATCATCTCCAGCTGGTAAACGAACTTGAAAAATTGATACTGGTGAAAAAGCAATTATTAATCGTTCTGATGAATCTTTTGTCCAAACTAAAATTAACAAAAAGAAAAAAACAAGATTTTTATAGCATAGAGAATTGAAAGAAAATATATATACCGTAGAGTGAATAATCTTTAATTCCATCTTCATCAAACCAATCTGAACATGATATTGTAAATAAGGTGCTTGTTGTACCATTGAGAGGATTCATTGAACAAGAACCATTATATGGAGGTTGATTAATAGCAAAATTCAGTGCACTTGTACTCGTTTCGGTTGTCAATGCATAAACAACTTCAAATCGCCAAAGAGTTATTTGAGGATTCTCAAGAAATAGTTTGTTTGTTGCTGTGAAATTCGTGGTATTTCTACCTAAAATGATCGAGAAAGTTTAACGTATCATATTTTCATTCTTCGTTAATGTGACTTTCGTCACGAAGTACGGTAAGCAAAAGACGAAGGATATTACAATTTAGCATAAATTTTTCTATAGAATTAAATCATTCAAAATCTGTGACTCTTTTATCCATTGGCGAAAGTATATTACAAACGTTATACATAACATGATGAAAAAACCTTCTACTCAATGCATCAATCATAATTTATACATAAATATTTACCAAAAAACCAAATATTTTCATATGAAATCATTTGATTAAATAAAATCCATCGAGTATTATTTGAAGATGAATTATCTGAGCCTTGATATATATTCCATGTTATGTTTTGAATATTTGTACAACTTCCAACACAAATAGAAAATAAAGCAACTTGTGTTGTTGGATTAACCAGTTGAAATTCAAGATTAGGAAGACACATTGTTGATATAACACAACTAAATTAAATATTTTTAAACGTTGAATCAAACAAAAAAAAAAGAAGAAAAAAATTACCCAACAGCGATTAGTTGTGGACGAGTATCCTCAACTTTAACAAGTAAATAACCAGTTGCTTGAATAGAAGAATTTCGACGATTTTCCATATAAACCAAAAACTGATACGTTCGATTTGATTGGAGTGAACCAGAAAGAATTGTTATTGATGACTTTGGTGAAATAGTCGAATTAGTATATTGCCATGCTCTTCCATTGTCTTAAAAAATGAATATAAGGATTATTAGAATACAAATTGAGATCAAAATAATAAATTTTACTTGATCGATTTGATAAACATGATGGATTAGAAGGATCAGTTCTATTATCATCAATACTCAATAATATACCTCGCAAATTTGGAAAGTTATATAAACCATAAATTCGACAATAATATTCATATTTCCATTTCTATTTTGAAAAAGAAAGAAATTTACAAAGATTTGCATATGCATCAATATGATTTATTCTTACACTTGCATCAAATGAATCTTCATCTGGATCAATAGAAAATGTTCCAGGATCGAGTAACAGATCTTGTTCACTTCCACGTGTAATCATTGATGTTCCCAATTGAACAAGATTTGCTGTTATACCTGATGGAGTAATTCTAACATAAGCTGAAGCTGTTGATATTAAACTTGACAAATCAACTTGTGCTACAATTATTTTGAACTCGTAAATACCATAAGCAAGACTTCTTGATGGTATGTATAGTTCACTTAATGTTGTAATTACTTTTTCACTTAATTGAATTTGAAATGAACAAGAACTACTACAGTTCTTTATTGACCATGTAATAATTGTTGAAAGTGAACCTTGACAATTTAATTGAATAATCGAAATAATAGAAAAATCTTGACTCCGTCGATATTGTAATGGAGATGTTAAAGATGATTTTCCAGGAATGAGTGTAACAGTAGGTGAAAAACAACCTAGAATAGAAATAATTGATAAACGATCTCTCAAGCTGTTTCACAACATACTTTCATTAGTAATAAGTGACTCTGAAGTTGTTGAAATTGTGATTATCGATGATTGTTGTTGTGTTGAGGAGATTTCTTCTACATAAATTTTAACAACATTATCAGATTGAAACTATCTATTCTCCTTAACCTACCTTTCTCAAGCTGTGTTGAGCTCTTGACATCAGTTGTTTCAATGATATTCGTGGTTATCCTATCTATCACAGTAAAAATTCCTATATAAGCTTTCAAAAAAAAAATTTGATGAAGCAAACCTATTGCAAATAATGTTGTGGTTGCATCTACAGTGCTTAAGACGGCACTTGTGATTGCAGCTGCTGACGTTTTGATAGTAGTGGTGGTTGGAACAGTAGTAGTATCAGGGGCACTTGTGGTTAGAGTGTCAGTGGTTTTGACGTCACTTGTCATTGGTGATTCAGTAGTTTCAATGGTGCTTGTAGCCGGAATTTCAGTAGTTGTGGGAACACTTGTCATTGGAGCTTCAGTAGTTTCAATAGTGCTCGTTGTTGGAGCTTCGCTGGTTATAGGAGCACTTGTCGTCGGAGCTTCAGTAGTTTCAATAGTGCTCGTTGTTGGAGCTTCGCTGGTTATAGGAGCACTTGTCATCGGAGCTTCAGTCGTTTCGATAGTACTCGTTGTTGGAGCGTCACTGGTTGTGGGAACACTTGTCATTGGTGCTTCAGTAGTTTCGACGGTACTGGTGGCTGAAGTTTCCGTGGTTATGAAAACACTTGTCGTGAGAGCTGCAGTAGTTTCAATAGTGCTCGTTGTTGGAGCTTCGCTGGTTATAGGAGCACTTGTCGTCGGAGCTTCAGTAGTTTCGATAGTACTCGTCGTTGGAACTTCACTGGTTGTGGGAACACTTGTCATTGGCGTTTCAGTAGTTTCGACGGTACTGGTGGCTGGAGGGTTAGTGATTATGGGAGTACTTGTGGTCGAGACTGCAGTGGATTCAATGTGGCTTGTTATTGAGGTTTGGGCAACTGCCAATATACTTGTAGTTGGAGTCTCAGTAGTTCCAGCAGCAGCTGTGATTGAAACAACAGTAGTGTCGACTGTGCTAACGGCCGGAGCCATCGTACTTTTTATAGCTGCAGTGGTTAGAGCGGACGTTGTACCAATTGTGGTTGTTGCGAGAGTTATCGTAGTTTGAACAGCATTCGTGGTGAGAACTACAGTGCTTTGAATGGTTGTTTGTACAGCTAAAACAAAGAAGGTTTCTAGCGCTTTATTAGATCCAATACGAGATAAACTATATTTTTTCGATGCTCATAAAGCTTTCGCTGAGTTTAAACATGAATTCTATTGAAACAACTGACAAATTGAAGGAGAGAATCGAGTTGATATGTTATGCAACTGTGCACATATAGATGTAGTTTCTTCTGAGAAAAAGTAGTTTTACCATCGAAATCAAAATTGAAATTCATTTTCGTTTCGTAGAAAAGTTATTCTTCACTTGAAATATTTACGAGCTTCTATTCACACTGTCATGATTTCTTATATTATAACAAAAGAGTAGTTATTAATTATAACTGGCTAATTAGTGTTTTTCTTAACAAATACTCACTGCAAGGACTATTGTTAAAGATGAATTGTTGAACACGGCTATTATTTCGATCAGTAACAAACATATTTCCATAACTGTCAAAAGCCATGCTCTGTGGATAAGATAATTGACTGGATGAAGAACCACCTCCGGAACATCCAATCAAACATCGAAAGCCATAGGATGATGATGCAACGATGCGATGATTGTTGCTATCGACAATGAATAAATATCCATCATTATCAAGAACAATGTCAGTTGGACAGTCAAGTGTAATAGTTCCTGATGCTCCACTTCCAGCTAATGTCACACCATTGAGTTGTCCGAATTGAAAGCGTTGAATTCGATCATTACCACAATCTGCAATGTACAAATTTAGATTACTGTCAACATAGATTCCTTGTTGAGAATCCAACATATTCGATGCAGACCCAGCAGACCCATTGCCTGCTGCAATTGTTGGCATGTTTGTACCATTATTAAGTAAGATCTTCACAACTTGATGAAAATCTTTAAGAGAACAATATAAATAATTTTTAATATCGAGAAATAAACTATAACAACTTCCATTAATATTCATAACAGTGACAATATTTGATGTATTAAATATGAATTTATCAACTCGACCATTTGAATAACCATTATCAACATAAATGTCACCAGTAATTGAAACAAATAAGCTAAATGTACGATTCAAATAAATAGAAATATTGCCTGTTGGTGTATTACTCCATTGAGACCAGACCAAAACAGTTCTATAAAGTTTACTAGGCACATACACATTATTTATACCATCAATAAATATACCATAAGGTAATGAACCAATGGTGGTATTTGATGCAAACGTTGAAGCATTTGAATACCACAATGCATCTGGACAAAATTTAGGTTGATTGTAAGAAAGACCTAAAACAAATGGCTTCTTATGAATTAATGCGACACAAAACTTTAATTGAATTCGTTCAAGTAGAGAATTCTATGATATTTACATATGTCGCAAATATTCATGTTTCGTATCTAGAATTTTTCTAATATGATATATTGAATTTGTCCCACTATGTTCTACTATGTCGTACATGAGATTTTTTCCAACCATTTCTTATATATATATATATATGTGTTCGCTCTAGTCTATGAAGTCAGACATTAGATTCGTTATGTTGTTCTCTAACCGTTCCTCTTTGTATCTCCTCTTCTTCTCTTATTCTTTTGTTTGTCATCACAACTACGATATCACTAATAAACTAAACTCACATATACACCAAAAATTTACAGATCTATAATATTTTTGCAATACAATATATTTCTAAACACATTTTCATGAACAAAAATTGTACAAACATTTTTTCCCGAATTTTTCATCTCGTATCAACATTTATTGGAAATAGATATTGTTTCTTCATATACGTTCAAAAAATTATATAATTTAGTCCTATTTTATAAGACTTACTACATGAATTTGATGCTAGAATGAACTTATGAATTCGATGGTTGTATTGTTCAGCAACAAACAGATTTCCATAACTATCGAAACCAAAAGTTCGTGGATAATATAATTGACTTGGTGCAGAGCCTGGTATAGTCGTACATCCGAATAAACATCGAAAACCATAAGGTCCCGATCCAACAATTCGATGGTTGTAATGATCAACAATGAAGAGATATCCATTAGCATCAAATGTAATTGCATGCGGACAATCGAGTGTAATAGTACCTGGTGCACCAGCCCCAGCTATTGCTATACCATTTACTTGTCCTAATGAAAACATTTGAACTCTGTCATTGCCACAATCTCCCACATACAAATTAAAATTAACGTCAACAAAGATTCCAGCAGGATAATAGAGCTGATTTGAAGCTCCTCCTGCAGCTCCGGTACCCGCTGCGACAGTAAGTGTAGTTCCGTTATTATTTAACCATTTTTTAGCGATCTGATGATAAAAGGTCATTGCACAATAAATAGTATTACTTATATCGACAAAAATGCTATAGCACTCTTCAACTATAGTCATAGTAATAACACTACTATTTGAATTTCTTGGCCATTTATCGATTCGAGAATAGCTAACACCGTTATCAATATATATATCATCCGAAAGTGTAGCAAATAGACTCAATGGAAAACTCGCAGCACCAGAAATAATTTTGTCTGGATAAAGACTTCCCTCTAACCATACTATAATTCGACCATTTTGTCGATCAGCCACGTACACAGTATTGTTTATACTAACGAAGAGACCATACGGTTCTAGACCAACCATGCTACTATTAGCAAACGTAATACCATCGAGATACCAAGTTGTAGATGGACAAAAATTCGGTTGATTAAACGAGAAAGCTAAACAAAAAAAACTATCATGAACATATCATATGTTTAGGAGAATAATCAAAAAAGCTCTCGTTTTCTACAAACCAATATTAACCAAATTATAATTTTATGAACCAATGATATTTTTATTAATTGTTTGAAAATTGTATTTTGATTAGAAAATTGTAACTTCGTCTTGACTTTTCAAAGCATTATCAAAGTTTGTTTTTATTTTTCAAGGCGAACTAATAGTACTTTTTAGTCTTATTTTATGAAAGAATTCTCTAAAATGTTCACAAAAAATGAATAGAAACAAATTACAAAGTTCGGTTTGAAGGGAATTTCAGTAGAGATATTAAATTTAATGTAAAACTCTCAAACTTTATAATTTTTAGAATGGCAAGATGTTAAAAATGCAATTAGTGATCTTTCTTACTAGAACTTTCTTAGGAGTTTTCTATTTATATTGTTTATAAGCTGGAATTTTAGTCTAGTTCGACGTATCGAATTGAAACTTTTACTAATAGCATAATATAATGAATAACATTTTAATAACGATTTATATGATATTTCAAATCTAATACGAATAAGAAACGAAATATCGCTTAACACTGAAACTATTGAAAACAACTGAGTTTTTTTAGAAATGAAAAAAGTAACGTACAAATCTTGAGCAATAAATTCATGAAAATTCTAATTCTATACATATATTTTCTGAAAGAGAAAATTTCAGATTATCTTCCTAAAAGGGCGACTCCATTTTTCTTGTTATTCATCAAGTTCCATTTTCTCAGATAAATTCCATAAACACTTTTCATTAAGTATTATCATCGTTTGTCTCGACACTGATTAATTTTAAAATGTTTAGATAACTGCTGATTTGCCTACTTATCTCGATAATATACTTACGATAGGTCGTATTTGGTATTAAAATAAACTTTTGAATTCGACTATTATCTCGATCAGTGACAAATATGTTTCCATAACTATCAAAGCTAAGAAGTGATGGATAAATTAATTGACTTGATGATGAACCAGCGACAGTTGAACATCCAACTATACATCGAAAACCAGTAGGTCCGGACGCCACAATACGATGATTGTAGCTGTCTACAATAAAAAGATATCCATCACCATCAAGTACAACTCCACTAGGACAATAGAGTGATATAGTTCCTATTGCTGCACTTCCTGCTACAGTTGTTGCGGTTACTTGTCCAGATGGAAAGAGTTGAACTCGATTATTCCCACAATCAGCAACATATAAATTGAGATTAGTATCAACGAAGATTCCACGAGGATAATAAAGTTTATTGTATGTCGATCCGGCACAACTTTCTCCAGCAGCAACTATCCACATACTTGAATTACTGTTTAATGATTTTGTTACAACTTGATGAGCATCATACATTGAGCAGTAAAGATTATTATTAATATCAATAAAAAGACTATAACATGCTTGTTTAACATACATTACTGAACTACTTGTGCTTAGATTTAATATCCATTTGTCGACACGATTATTTGAATATCCATTATCAACATAAATATCACCATTGTTTTTAACAAAAACACTGTACGGATAAGCTAAACCACTAGTGATATTTCTTGTAGGTATGTTACTTCCTTCTGACCAAACTTGAATTAGACTGCTTGCTCGATTAGCTACATAAACAGTATTGTTAATATCGACAAAAATTCCGTAGGGTGCCGCACCAACTGTTCCAATAGTCGCAAAAGTTATTGCATTACCACTCCACGAAGCATATGCACTAAATTTTGGTTGATTGTACGAAATCGCTAAAATAATATACATAGATAATAAGTTTGTTTTTGCAACTCTTATAAAAGTTTCTCAATGATACAGAAATTAGTGAAGGAACCTCTCCAAACAATAGATTGGTTTAAGACGAGACTGATATCATCAGTTCATCTGACTAAGAACAGACAATATCTACGTATAATAACTTATCATCGTGTCGCTTGTTTTTCGAATTTGCATCATTTTATTGACTTTCTGGTCACAGCAAAGGTTTATCATAAAAAACAGAATGTCACCATTTTGACCTGAGTGTTGCTCATAGAGTAAAGTAATCCAGAAAAATCGGTTTGTATTCTCATTGTAACCTTTCTATCTCAGGTAGAAAACAAATATAGAAGCTTTTCAGTCTGAATGATAGCATTATATTGTTTATGGTTTTCTTGTAAGTGGTAATCAAAACATGATCTTAACAATTTGTATCATTTTATTGTAGACGTAGGCAAACTCTCCTAGAATTTAGCCTAGTAGAGATTATGGTTATGATCGAAATCATAAGTTTTCCAGCGTAGATCGCAACCAAAAATAAATGATCTTGATAATACCTTATGGATCATCCGACGTGAAGGATATTAAAGATTAAATGAATTATAGAGTATGACCAAGCTGTTTCAAACGCATAGACATTGTTAAAATATAGGATCAAGTTTTATGCTTACAAACTTTTTGATAAGTCGGTTATTTGAACTGAATTCTTTTTGATTAGAATAATTTTTTTTGCTTTTGATTCTGATCGAACCAGAAAACCTCAAGTACTAATCATGTCTAATTTATTTTATCGTCATTCTATTTTATTTCTATTCCTTTACTAGAATATTTAGTGTATTTTTTGTCGATATAATTTTCATTGAAATACATAAATGTACATGAAACAGAACTCGGCTCTTTCTTTCATTGTTTCTCAAAAACTAAAGGCAAAATGAAATTCTTTCTAAGCTCGACTTTGTTAATTCTATACTAAATTTACTAATTAAGAAACATTAAGTTATTAGGTTACCGTTTGAATAAGACATGGATATTGATGAAGTAGTTTGTTGAATGGTGCTCGTCGAATTTGTTACTAAAAATTAAAAGAATTCATTCACAATACCGAAAAAAAGAAAAAAAAACATATAAAATACTAGTGTTCATTGTTGTTGTTGTTGTTGTTCCTCGACCTATAATTAAATAGAATCTCATTTAATAAATATTAATAATATTCCCATTTGATATCTAATTCATAGAATACACCAACAAACTGAATAGGAATACAGTTTTTATGAAAAACTTCCAATAATTTTATTTTGACTAATAGAACAGCTTACAAAATTGGATTTCATAAGTGTTCTATGTACAATCAATATATGCTAATACTTACTGCATGAATTTGTTGACAAAAGAAACTTTTGAATTCTATGATTGTCCTGATCAGTGACAAATATGTTTCCATAAGTATCAAAACTAAGTGTTAATGGATAATATAACTGACTAGATGTTGAACCAGCTCCAGAACATGCTGCTATGCATCGAAAACCATTTGGACCTTGACCAATAATACGATGATAATAACAGTCAACAATGAAAAGGTATCCATCAGCATCAAGTACAACTGCAGTTGGATATAATAATGCAATAGTTCCAGATGCTCCAGTTCCTGCTAAAGTTGTTCCGATTAATTGTCCAGGTGGAAAAAATTGAATTCGATCATTTTCACTATCAGCCACATACAAGTTTAAATTCTTATCAACAAAGATTCCACGAGGATTATAAAGTGATGTCGATGATAATGCCGCAACACCATTACCAGCTACAATAGTCCATGTATTTGAACCTTGTCTTTGTGAATTTGAGATAACTTGATGATAACTAAACACTGAACAGTACAATGTGTTCGTAATATCGACAAATAAACCATAGCATTGTCCACACATATACATAGCTGGAACACTAATAGTAGAATTTGATGTCCATTTGTCGACTTGCTCATTCGAGTATCCATTATCGACATAAATATCACCAATATCTGTAACGAAGACACTATATGGATAGTTTAAACCACCAGATATATTTCCTGTTGGTGTGGTACTTCCATTGAGCCATACTAGAACCTGATGGTTTGTTCGATGAGCCACATAGACAGTATTCTTTGTATCAACAAAAATTCCCTGTGGGTATGATCCTACGGTGGTGGTCGTTGCAAATGTTATAGCTGTTGAGTTCCACGTTGCATTAGGACACAAGTTTGGCTGATTATATGAAATTGCTGGAAAAAGTAAAAAAAAAATGCTTGCTACGATCAGAATAATAATGTTTATCATTTAGATAATTTAAATAATTCTACAGTTAGATTTATTAAATCCTATCAAAATCCAATTGCAGAATTCGTGCTCAAATCCCTAGCTTTGCGATCCAACTACTGTGAATTTTATCAAATCACGTTAACAACTTTGATGGAATTTTCAATTAATCGACCTCAAAAGGATAGAGAAATTTTGATCTTAATATATCAATTGAATGATTTTTGCGTTTGGTTGTAATCATTTCAGGTTGGAACTTATAGGAAAGCTACAAAAATACGCTGCTTAATTCCAAACAGGAATGTCCAATGGGAACATCTAACTTAAAAGATTGTATTCAACCATATTCTGAAGTTTTCCCCTAGGAACAAATCATACGTAATTCACTTCGGTTTATATTTATCTATCAAACTAATAGTATCCATATGGTATGTATAATTTATTCTACATATATGTTTTTCGACAAAATTTAACTTAATTGTAATGAACAGTTATTTCTTAAGAAAGTTGTTAACGCAAAATTTAAATATCTCAATCGTATAATAATGATATATTGACTAATTTTGTTAAATATTTACCTGATATTTGATCGACAGTCAGCAGAAACAAAAACAAACATATATTCATCAAAGTAAATAATGTCATTTTTTATTTCTAAAAATACAATTGATTTTTCATATAAATTAGTAGTAATATTCATTGGATGTGGGTGTGAGTGTGTGGGTGTGTTGGTGGATGTGAGTGTTGATCACCTCTTAAACAACAACTACACCCACACCCAAATTATACTATAAATATTCTCTTGAAGAAAAATAAAACACTTGAACATACGATCAAACAACGTATTTTCATGAAACTAAAACAAATGTTGTTATTTCTTTAATGAGAACATCAACACAAATATTTATGTGTTTGTAAAAGATTTCTTCATAAATCTAGTCTAATCATATTATTTTATTTATTGTCAATGGTGATTGTCAGTTAAAAAATCAAGTGATCAAAATCTTTGTCTTCTAATATTAAAATGTTAGCGATGTTCGATAGAGAGAAAAATTAGGTAGAATGATTTGTTCAACTCATTTTTCCTGTATTACAGATGCCAATCGTTTTAGTAGAATCAATAAATATTATTTGAACAGTTTAGAATTCGACGTTTTTCTAAACTTAAATATTACTAGAAAATGAATATTTTTACTAAATACAAACGTGCTTACCTTTGGAGAATTTTTCCACATTAATGTATATTCCTGACTAAGAGCTCATTCAAGTTACTTGTTGTAATTAAAAATATATGTTTTGTTCTATTCTTTTTTCTGTTGGATATCAACCATCTGTGATGAAAAAACAGTATATTATTATTATTACTAAAACTATTGAGAAGCCATTAACAAAAAGAACTATTTCTAGATATAACTTATTTTCAATATGATGATAGTAGAACCTTTTTATGTTATATATCTCGTATAGAAAAATTTAATATTCTAAAACACTTTTGTATTATTGAAAAAATATTCTTTTTCTTGTAGTTTTTTAATTAAGGAATGAGTTATTTTTTGACATAATATTAATGCAAGAAAAATCTCTTGATTAAACCAATATTCCAAATGTAAAATGAACTTGCTTACCTTCATCTTTTCAATAGAAATCTTGCTAAAACTTCATTTCATTTTATTGAATTTAGTGAAAAAGTCGTCATTCGCAATTTACAAACAATTGTTTAAATAAATACTTATTTATTTGATCTTAACATGTTTTACTAAAACAAACCAGAGCTGGGCATCACCATGGTTACGAGTACTTGTTGGACCCGTAAGCTGTCCACGTAATTTGTGAATTACACGTAATTTACAAATTACGTGGACAGCATAGGGGTCCTAAAAGTACTCGTAACAATGGTGATGCCCAGCTCTGAAATAAACTGTGAGAAATACATGTTTATCATTTAAACTTTTATCTTTATTCGCATTAAAATAAATTTTACAGGCAAAAAAAAAAGTGCTAAATAAAGAAAAGTTGACAAATTTTTTATTTTTAGCTGATAATGAAATTTTACAATTCTTAGTCTCTGTTAAAAAATTACTCACAGTAATGAAATTACAATTTCTTCATCTTTGGGTATCTGTAAAAGCAGCAAACACTCACATCTTTTGCCAGTGAATAGGCCTACTTGACTTAATTACAAATCCAAAATATTAGATATCAATATTCTGGCATTAGAAAAATAAAAAGGATGTATTTTCTTAATTTTAAGCTTTTTAATTGAATTTTGTATATAGTTGCTGTAAACATATCCAATCGATCACTATTATCAATTATCGTAATTGGAAGTATAGAATATCATATACACTACCGAAATACAATAGAATCTCAGATAACAATGTGAGACTCAATACTCAACAAAGATATTGGAAGAGGAGAAATATAGCACAACAAATCATAAATTGAAATATAAAACGAAAAGAAACGTAGCAGCAACTAAAGAAGAAGAGGATACAACGTTAATGGTAGTGTATATGGTACTCTAGACTATCAAATACGTTAATTGATCATAGAGATCTATTGGGTGCGTTCAGATGTGCTGTTTGCAAAATTTAATCATAAAGTTCAAATTTGAGAAAACATATCCTATCTACTTTTCTAAGGCTAACATATAAAGCCTGATGTTTTGGGTTTTGTCTAAATCAAATCAACCTACTTAATGGTAAAAGATATAGGTGTTCATGGCTGTTCGCATCTTTTACAGATACCTTTTATCTTTGTTTTCCGTGCCTGAAAAACAAATAATTTTATTAATTAAATGATAAATTATATAATAGACTTTAAGAAACTAAGATAAGCACAGATAAAATCATCTATATTAGACGAAGCAAAAATAATTATTTTAGTTTTCCTTATTCTATGATAATATTTAAAAAAGAATCAAAAGAATTTTTTTTATTTTCATGAATGATTAAATAGAGACGAAACAATTCACATTTATTTATTGAAGAATCAAAAATTATATAAATTAAAAATTATACTTTATCAATCCATTGAACATTCGGTTTAGGTATAATCCATAATCAGTATAAATGCTTTAAATGAAAAAAATTGACCATAGAAAAGAATAATGACAATCGACATGAGAAAACCTAATTTTTAAATGCAGAAAATATTTGTCAAATTCTATGATTAAGCAGACAAATATATTTGACTAGTAGAAAGGCGAAGTTCAAAAAAAATATTCACTATTTTCTATAGATTTCTTTTATTCTTATTGAAATTTTTCAACATTTAAAAAGTATTTACAATGATAATTATGAGAAGTATTTTTTTTTTTCAAAAATGTTCATATTATTATTTTTATATCTATGTAGTTTGTTCTTGTCAGATGATTGTTGAAGAATATGAGACACATTTGATAAAATCATATTTCAATTATTCTAATTTTTCCTCAAGCCATATGAAAGTGAGCATTTGACAACATTATTTTTCTTCTTCAGGGATATCATTTATTCGCTTAGCAAGATTCAAGACTAATGTTCAATTTTTAATTATTTTTAGGAGAATTTGCTTCTTCGTAAAATGCATTGAAAAGTATTCCTTTTACTGAAACAGAAATTGTAAAGCTATCAAACAAGAATAAATTCCCTAAAAATGATTTTCATAGAAAGATATGAATAATAAATAAGAATATGAGGTGTGACTGTGATTGATATGTGGACATGACTATGGGTGTTGATGTGCATGCCGCTGATAGTATCAGTGTACACATGAAAGTGTCTATCCTGGCCATTTTTCTCTTCATTTATTGAACCAGTCCTACTCATAACACGATACACACACATCCACACCCACAGCCTAGTTTTCTTGAACAATCTGGAGGCGACAATGTCATTTATGAATGCAGTAGGAGTGCTTCGAAAATAAAGCACAAAAAATGTATTCTAAGAGTAATTGTGATTTTCAGAACAAGAATACAAGCAACGGATCTTTTCAATTGATATTATTCATCGTTCATGATTAGATGAAATATGTTTAAACAGTGACATTTCATCATAGTCGAATTTTGCACAACATTTTTTCTAACATATTCTCAATAATTCTTACTTTCGGATTCTAATTCGTTTAGAAACTTTTCCTACACTCTAAACCTTTCTCAATTACTATATGATTTGCGAAAATCTGTCAATCTTGTTTTATTCTGAATGAATCACAGAAAATAATAAGCAATCATAGTTCATCCTCAATCACATTTTCTCACAATAAAAAGGGAAAGAAGTAAATAACAATCTAGAACCACAATTTTGCCATTTGTTATCAGGATCAAGCGGATTTCCACATTACAATATGCCATCCCAAATTCGTTTCTATCACCGTAAAATATTTTGATCCAAAGTGAGTGCTACTACATTGGCCTTTGCCTAGTTCGTGAATCTCTACACTCCAGTATTTTTCATAAGTTTCATCAAGCCAGTTTCTAACATTATCGGCAACTTTAAACATTTCTGATGATCCATGTATATCAATCGCAGTACTTATTGTGCTCAATATATTTGTTTTCATCACATCAGTGATTCCACTATATTGTTTTTCAACTTTCCATCTGGGCATAGTTGTTGATTTTGAAGATATATCTACAACGAGAAATCTCTTTTGTCAAACAAGACATTATAGACATGATAAAGGTTGAACTAATCTGTTCAGCTACTCAAACCAGAACTGATTGAAGAAATCAATACACATGAAAGAGTTACATGAATTTTCGATTCGAAATTCCGGTGATTTTTCGGACCGGGCCAAAATTCCTCTAGGACTTTTGGCCCGTGACCTCATTGATCCCTAAAATAAAAAACTTAATTTTTTCAATTAGTTGTTGGACATGATCGTGTCGAGCAGGGCGCCATAGTGCTCAATGATATGGCGTAATGCTGAGCAGGACGTCATAATGGATGTGCGTATCAATTAAAAGAAGACTTAGATACCCCCCACACACCACATCCGCATCCCACTTACAGACCCATTGTGACATCTTGCTCAGCACTAAGCCATATCGCTGAGCATCATGGCGTCCTGCTCGACACCGCGCCATATCGTTGAGCACTATGATGTCCTGCTCAGCACTACGCCATATCACTAAGCACAATGGCATCCTGCTCGGCACTACGATGTCCAGCAACTAATTAAAAAAAATTAAGTTTTTTGTTTTAGGGATCAATGAGATCACAGGTCGAAAGTCCTAGAGAACTTTCGGCCCGACCCGAAAATTCCGTGGGCCAAAATTCTGGTCTCCCTTATAAGTGCGACACCTACATGCACATGCACATCCATCCACACCTACATACATATCCTTCCTGAGGCTCAGAAGAACCAAAATTCTGAAGGCACTATCAAAATCCGTGCTTTTTCTTATCGTACTAATTTTCTGATACACACTAAAATTCTCTGGAACAATATTTTTAAGAAAAAAAAGACACGTTCTATTTTGATCGAAGTATCTGTAAAAAAAGGATTCAGCCCTATAGGTCGCACCATGTAGGAGAAAAAGGCGGAAAACTTCAATTTTTCGTTCAAAAACCTAATTTTCAGAAAAATGCAAAAAACGTCGAGTTTTTTTGGTTTTTTCAGTGTATTTTATGGTTTTTTCGAATTTCTTATATATAAAACGTAGATTTTCAGTTCTCAAAATGTGTTCCTTGGATAGAGAGCATTTAAACCTATATATTAATCACAGAAAAAAGGAAAAAGGAAAAATGAAAATTTTTGGTCGGAAAAGAGGGATTTTCTTGATCGATCATTTCTTACATTTTTCTCTCAAACGATGTTCATATGGAATTACTCGATAACTTTAAATAATAATAATAATAAAATAGTAGTGATTTATCAATTACTATACAAAGAATTCGAGAAAAATTCATAAATTTTCAAAATTATTGACAAATTTCTTGCCTATAGTGTCCCCTAGAAAATAAAATCGTTGGCAATTGGTCATCTTTATCAAACGAATAAGAATCAGATTCGATATTATCTGTTGTTAATTAATCGTTTCTTGTTTTCTCTTTATCAATCAAGTTTAGTCTAATCTGGCCATTTTGAGCATGACCGATTATTTGTCTTTGTTTTTGTTAAGTCTTATATAAATTCGTATATATATGTATGTTACACATAAAAACGTATTGTATGAACAATTAACTGTATTATAAAAATTTATTGTTGTTATTCAAAATGACAGATTTAGTTGACCTTTTTCTTGCTGCTGATGATGCATTTAATGCAGAACAATATGAATTAGCTATAGAAGTAAGTGAATAAAACTCTTGGATGAAAAAAAAGTCGAGAATATATTGTTATTTTTTAGCTTTTAACAAAAATAATAAATAAATATAGTAATCAAGTATTAGATGATATGAAAAAAGAAACACTTGTTAAATTAATTAAAATACGCATTGATGTTTTTTTTTCTGCTGAAAGATATCATGGTAAGCATATATCTTCCTATTTATTCTAATAAAATCAATTTGATATTATTATTATGTTTTTATTTTAGACGTGTTAATAGATATTGAAAAATTAAAAAGACATGGAGTGAAAGTTGAAGATGATCCAAATCTATCTTCTATTATTCTGTAAGTTAATAACTTGCTCATTCAAATGATTATTGTACAAGTATTTTTTTGTTTTGTTTTAGTCAAAGTCGTTTTTCTTCTTTCTGCACCTGTAAATGTGATTGTGTTGAAGAAGTGAAGATAGAAGAAAATAAATGTAAGTAAACACATTTTGATAGTTTTTGAATAGTTTCGAAATATATAGTGAAGATTTTTGGTATAGTAGCTTGACATGTAGTTTTTGTGATTAGGAATATTTTTTTAATTTCTTTAAAAATAATTAGATTAATAAATGGAAACGAATAAGAATATCTCGATTCGAATTTGAATTTGATTCGATTCATGTTAAAAGAAAAACATCATGTTCTTCTTGTTTTAATTTATAAGTACAATTTACATATATATATCACACAAAATTTTTCTCTATCTTCATGTTAAGTTGATTGATTTGAAGAAATTCGTCAAGTTTCAAAGAAGAACTACAAGATGAATTAGTACTTATTCATAATTAAAAGAAATCCTTTGTTTTTACCAATAGATAACCATATTAGTTTTCAAATTTAGATAATTAATATTGATATAGTTATTCTGTTTTTCTTGCATAAAGACAGACATATTATGAGAAAAAAATGAACTAAGACGTTTTTTCAATCAAACTCTTTTCGAAGTAATAATTAAAATAATTTCATATGTATTTTCTCTTCTTTGATCTGAACAATTTTCGAGTATATTAACAAAAACTAATCTTGTTCAATGAAAATACAGTCTATATATATAGTCGAATTTGTAGATGTTGCACACAAATAGATCGATACAATTTTCAAAAAAGCAAGAGATGAAGAAATTGAATTCAATATTGAAGTAGATTTTGTTGCTTGTTTTCGAGAATTAACAAAAGAGATTAATGATGAGATAAATAAAGTGACATTCGTTTCAATTCATTTGTTTTAAAAAAGAACTCTCGATTCGATTTCGATCTTTGTGAAGGATCACGAAAATAGATCTATTATTATCTTGATAATCATAGATTTAATTTTGGTTTTGTTTTTCCTTTTATGAAATCAGTTGGAAAAGAACGTCAAACTGTTTAAGAACTTCATATGTTGTACTTCATTGTATATTATTTTTTTATGAATCTGTTTGCACAGTTTATAGATATCTTTTGCAAATGATTCATGTTTAGTTAATAAGTCAATGCGTATATCAAGCAATGTTATCAAAATTTTCAAACTTTTAATGTGAATCTTCTTTTTTGAGTACATTTTTTTATTTAGAATTTTTATATTGATTGTTTTGTATTTTTCTAGAATTGAATGAAAAAATGAAATGAACAAAATATTGTGTGTTATTCAAACAAACAAAAAAACAACAAGTTAATAATTAAAAATGAATTAAAACTTTCGTTTTTTCAAAAAAATTTCGGTCACTTATTTTGATAAAAATTTAAATCATATTCAAAAATAACTTTGGTTTATAATATTTTTTCTTTGCTTGATATTCGTTTAATTTGATTTGATTTTGTCTCTCGTTATCTTCTATTGTCAATTACTTTTTCAACTTCATGTCTTTATATATATTGATGTATCTTTGTATTTTGTACACGATCAAACAAATATCTTTCAACTGAATAATAAAAAATTCAATTATCAATAAATAATCAATTGAAAATATGAAGTAAAAAAATTCTATTTGATTTTGTAGAAGTTCAATTGATTAATATTGAATATTTAAATAAAGAAAAATTCATTGAATATGAAATTTGAATACAATATTATTTTCATTTATTCGTATTAATTAAAAGAATGTCAAATATTTCACTTTTTAATATTTTGAAAGTAGATATTTCTGTTCAGTTGCAAAGCTTTGCTTATAATCATTATTGTAATATCTCAATTATAATCTTTTTTGATTTTATAATGATAAAGATTATCCAAGTTGAACTTTTTTCTTTTTATTTACTTTACACGTTCATACAGTAGTGGACCAAAGTCTCGCCCCTAGAGGATCTCAGCCATTATAAATGTTGAAAGCGTGAAAACATGTGTGCACATACTTCATCAAGAGTGTAGATCAGATCATTCTTCTCCGTTCTCTCAATGAGAGTTTTCGAGTGCATTTTGTATCTTACTGTCTTTTATTTCTCCAGTTATTGCAAAACTTTTGAAACCTAGTCAATTAACAGATGCACATGTACATTGATATAAAGCACACAATATATCGTCGAAATATCTATTTTTTGTAGAGAAAGTAAACATTCTTTTAAAAAATTCACTTTTTTAGAGTTTTTTTTTGTTTTTTAAATATGGACTTTGTTAAGTTGATATTTCAATCGCGAAACGATGAAACGAAATGTCCTATTTACTAATCAATAGTTCATGAAGTCTATTACAAAAACTATTTAAAAAATTTTTCAATTCTATATTTTCTTAATTTTTTGCAGTTAATCTATAAATGGTCACTGTAGTATCTATTGGGAAGGAGGAAAGAGAAAGTTGGCGGAGGATAAAGGGTGAAATTTCGTTTTTGAAATATCGATAAATTTTGATAATAATAATTCTCAACAAAATAATATAATTATTTCGATTACTTTAATCGGCAACTATAAAATAAAGATCAAGTTATTA
>CAJNSZ010000446.1:0-68193 GCA_905329745.1 Rotaria sp. Silwood2
CATAATTGCGATTCGACCGATACCTATTAACAGGCTGATATCTCAGCAACCCGAAAGACTTTTCTAATGCAAATTTTACCGAAGAAAGCTGAAGATTCAAGCGTTTGAATGCTTCGTTCTATTACGTTGAATTGATGTCGGGTTGGTGTCTATGATCAGCATTTGTCAGTACTCACATGCGGCAAGAATCTCAAACTAAAAGCTTGAAATATTGATAAAGTTCAGGGAAGTGAGAAACCTATAGTCAGGACTGTATATTTATACAGTATTAATGTAATATTAAGGGACGTAGTGAGAGATACCTATGCTTAAAAAGTAGCATCAGTGATTATTCGAAAAATAGATAAATGCTTTAACAAGTTAGTAATTTGATGGTAACTATGCATAGATTTGTCAGGCACTTATAGCAAAAGTACTCTTAATCACTCGCATACCATATATATTTTTTTATACATAGATATTAAGCATTTTCTGCTGCATTAGCTGATATATGCCAGTATAGTTTCTTAGATTGATTTTGGAGTGCAATAAACTCTTAAGCTGTTCGAGATACTATCAGTATTATACATTAAGATGGTAGAATTAATTATCTTTCTAAGCCTATTTAATTAGTGGAAGTTTCCTTATAATTTTGAAATAGTGCTGATTTTGCTGGCATATATACCCTCATTCATTGTTTTTCTCAATATTGATATTATATAACATTATTATATCGTTTATAATTCAAATAATTACGTAGTTTGGTCATCATTTTTAATATATATAATTATTCTCAAGGCAATATATATATATATATAGTTCAAGGTTGTCATTAAGAAATGATAACTTTGATGTTCACATCTCTTTGCCATTTATTGAATGCAATAGAGTATCATCAATTACTAAGTAAAAAATATAAACAAAACTTTTGATTGACATCAGAAAAGTTGAAAATTGATCTGCATCAATATCATTGATTAACGTTTATTCAAGATAACTGTGTCCAATGCTTAATCTTTTTCTATTTTGTTGTTAGAGAAAATAGAACTTAAATATAAGAAAATGACAAATCTGCTCTCGGCAATGGCTTAGTGTCGAAGGAAAGTTGATGAGTTTTTTTTTGCTTCATCATCATAGCATCTTAAAAAAGAAAATATGTCTATAACATAATTTAATAATATTAAAAGAAGGAATATATTGAATAAGCGAAATAAAATACAAGACTTTCTCTATTTTCAAAGCAATTAAAGATAATAAATTAAGTAAAAGTTGCGTTTTCTTTTTTTACAAGGCTGTCATGTAACACAAAGCATAAGTTAATGTCTAACTCTTTTTATTAGTCTTGCAATTTCATTTTTAGAAAAAAAAAGAACAATTCAATAGTTTATAATTATGTCATATGTTTATTCTTCTTTGTTTCATTAGTAATAATCATTAGAATTCGACTATTAAACATAATATCACATTTGTTCTTTATGGAACTGTAAATGAAATTAAATATACACATGATGCCATGACATCTGTGTGTGCAACAAAATAAAACATTCAATCGAGGTCGAAATTATACAGATAATTATAACATTATAGTAATTTTGTTTTGTTTTATTACAAAAGCTTGCTTTTATATCGATAGAATACACTTAATCAATTAGTACTTTATATATAAACAACCAACGAACATTGTTACTATAAATAAATATTAGTCTAACTTCATTATAACTGACGATCGTTCATGGTCTCAATTATGTTAAAGAGAAAAACTTATTATGTGTATCTATTGATTCAACAAAATAATATTTATCTAATGAATATTATGTCATAGAAAACGGTCGAGATAGACAGGAAATATCTTTCATCATCTCATCGTTGTCAAGTTAAGATTTCTCAGTTGACTGAACAAGATCAGAGAAGTCAAGAAAAAAAAAAAAAAAAAAGGAACGAAATGTAAATAACTTAGACATGAGAGTAATATTGATTGTAGCCGCAAGCCTAACCGACTACATATATAAATACATACATACGTATGTGATAATGATGAGAGGAAAACGTGTGTGTGTGTAAAGTGATAAGATTGTTTTGAACATACACATATGAAAATGGACAATGCAGGGCATGCACGTTCCATTTCCGTTTCTATTAGTTCACAGTATGCTCTTGACCATCTTTTTCGATATGGATCAAGAAAAACGCACCGCTTGAGGGGAAATGAAACAAACACAGGTTGTTCAAGAAAGAAAAATGATTCATGTTTTTTTTTTAATCAGATTGATTTTCGAGAGAGCAATGTCTCATTATCAACATTGCTGTTAAATGTAATATATCTTCTTTTTTTTTTATCATCGATGGCATTTATTTTCTTTCCGCTTGGTTGTTATCAATTTTGTGTACGACTCACAAAATTAATATCAATCTATCTTAAGAAGAATTCGTTTGAAGCACTTGTGACTATGTACACAGAAATATATATATATATATACATACATATATATTTGATTCTAGATAATAAATTCGTCTTATCTACGTATCACAACCATCGTTAACTAATCAACAAGGTCATAACGTTACAAGTAAGCATATAAGAGATTTAGGACAGATGTCAATTTTTTTGTTTTAAAGAAGAGTCATGTTCTTAATTTAGTATATAGAGTAGTTTCTAGTAGATTTTTTTTTCTACATCGATGAACTATGTATGTATGTGCAATTTTCTATCTCATTGAGACACTCGGTTCTAATTTATGGATCGTGTCGATAATTTTGTTGTCGTCATCATTTATACGCGACATTAATTGCATCGATTAGAGTGAGACTGTCCATCTGTCTGCGATGAAAAAAAAAAAAAAGAGAAAAGGGTCAGCTTGACTTTAATCTTCATAAAAAAAAGGAAGACTTTTATCTTTTTTTTTTTTAAATAGCGATCACATACTAACATTAATTCATGAATTAAATTTCACGTTTGAATAATTTCTCACATATGTTCTACATGCACGAGCCATTGGACAGGTGTTTGTTCCATTTGTTTTTTTTTTATGTTATTAATATGAGCTTTCAATTTAGTTTTTATTCAACATAGCACGCAAATTTATATCCGTTCGAGATAATGTTCTTCTGTTCTTACCAAGAATAGTTTGTAGATGAGTGTTCATCATTTTAGTTTCTCCATCGTTCTCGTTCTTCTTCTTCGTGTCGTCGATGAAGAGAGAAAGAAAGAGAAGAATATATATATAAGATTGTTCATTCATCTCTTCATTTCTAAGCTAGACAGGTAAATGAAAAAAAAAAAGAAGAAAAAGGATATTCGTCATATTAAATATTTGCATCCTTTATTCCAAGGTGAATACATTTTATTGTGTAAGTAAATGTTCGAGTACCACTTTTATATACATATGCATAGCACTTCTGTAAAATTAGAATCTATAGCTTCTGTGTGTCTTTTAACAGTGAATACTAAGTAATCGAAATACGTAATAAAACTGATGTTGTACTTTTTTCAAATAAATTTATACCAACTTATTCAATTGTTCGTAGGTGAATTAGTTTTATAATATATTTGATGAGAAAAGGCCATATTATAATCTATGTTTAAAGTTCATTTTAATTACATATGTTATTTTTATTATGTTTATAGACAGTTTGTCATCTATGTAAGTAGAATGTAAATAGAGAATTCTTTTTCTTTTTTAAGATAATGTCTCATCATTACCTTGAGAATGTCTGCTTGTCTGTCTAATCGATAATTGTTCTATGTACTCAATCGATCAATTTTAAAGAATTGAAGTGTATATAAACATCTCATTCATCTTGTCTTTATCATTTATCGGACAAAATTATATTGTTTTCTATAAGCCTTAAACATGCATATGTATCTATATAAAGATTTCTCTTGTTTTACAGACATTGATTTGTTTAAATCATTAACTTAGCATGTTAGAACAAAATTAGTGAGAAGACAAAGAAAGAGAGCTATTGTTCTCTCTTGAGATCATATAGACAACTGACCAGCGAGATAAAATGAAATTTATTATACAATAAAAAAAAAAAAGAAAAGAAAATTTGACAGTCCCATTGCTTATCATATTTCAAATAGAAATGAGGATTGATCATATGATATAATTGTTTCATTCTATTGTCTTTTATAAAAATGATGAATACAATCAGACAGACAGAGAGTCAGTACAAATGCTGAATAAATAAGTAAATATATATATACACATCAAGAGCTTCTAGAAGAGTCAAATTTTTTTTTCTAAGATTACGTTTCTTTCTTCTTCTATTGTTCATTATTCATTTCGAACATGTATTCTATAATAAGACTATCATCATTATTCTTTTTCTTCATTTAAAACTTGATGGAAGTCTATGTCAAGGTTAATCTTCTAATCAGGTTTAAACTATATACATATGACATGAATTACTATGTCTAATGTTCAATTATCTTTTGCCTTTCTTGTATTTCTTGTTTTGTGTTCTTGATAGGTCAGTAAGTTGAGAAAGTTTTTCGTCTAATTACAACAATAACTAGTCATCAAACACAAAGGCCATTTTTCGAATGGCTCATCAATCATTTTATGCCTGCTGTGTGTCGGTCATCAAGGCTATTCATTGACTAGAATATCAATGAATAGCGAAAGAAAATAATGAAAATGTTTTTTTTTCTTTTTACTTAAGAATAAGTATATGAACGAGAAATCCACTTTCACCGGTCAGTGAGTCAACCGTGCGTTGAATTATGCGCACTTCATTTTTTTTCTTTGCTCTTTCTAATCTTATTCGCTTACGTATGCACATCATACATCACAAAACGAAATCATTTATCAAGACTTGAACAATTTTGCGTAATATGACTAGTTGTTTCACATAATACATATAAAGCCTATAGAGATTATAATATCTATTTTGAATACATTCCACTTTTACTCTAATGATTTCTATTTACTTCCCATCTTAAATAATCTAATCAACATGTCGTCACTCAGCAGGATACAATTTTGATTAGAATTTTCTTTCGTTGTTTTTTTTTTTTATTTAACAAATGTTTCGAGAGGATATTGATACACAATGATTTTTATCACGATGCCATCTTATAATAGATACAGACATCTTTATATAAACAGGCTCGAAATTTTACACTTGATACATACAGTGATAAATGATAATAATAAAATCTTATTAGACTCTTTTCTTATTCTAACAAACACCTGTTAAGATAGATAATTGATTTTCCTTTTTCTCATACGAAAATGTATATAAATATCGATTAATTTGATATTTTTTAGATATATATATATGTTTCCTCTCTCCTATTAAATAGACAAACAAAACATGCGAATAATCTTATTACTCTTTATATTTCATTATGAAACTATTATTAATTCTATGGAATTGAGTAAGTATAACATAGAAATGAAAAAATAATAATAATAATCCTATTTATATTTCTTCTTCTTCTTCTTTCTGCTAGAAGGTATTAATTCATGTCAAACTCCACTTATAAATAATTCAAAGATTATAACTAGTAGTACAGATATAATTTCAAATATTTGGTGTCCATCATCATTTGATAATGAACCATATATACTTGTATCATTATCTAATTTAACTTATATAACACGTTTAAATATAAAAACAATATCATTGAGTATATATTATCATCTTGAATATACACGTGATAATTTAATTGATCAATATACTATATGGCGTTCGTATCGTTTATTAAATAATAAACAAGAAAATATTCAACTTGATCCACCAATAATTGTTAAATATATTCGATTAAATATTAAACAAATGAAAATAAATTCATGTTTTCAATTAGAATTATTTGGTTGTATATTTACTGATGGTGTTGTATCTTATAGTATGTTACAAGGAAGTAATCAACTTGAAGATGATACATATGATGGACAATATAATATAAAACATCGTTATTTGTATGGTAAGTAGATTTTCTTTTTTAGGATAAAAAAAAACATAATTTATTTATTTTTTTTTCAAGATGGCCTCGGACAATTATCTGATGGACAAACAGGACCGGATGATCATGAAGATCTACATAGTTTTCAATGGGTAAAAATTAAATTATCTGTATTTAGTTTTGTAAAAATATGATCTAAAAGTTTGGATCTTTCCCACAGATCGTGACAAACATACGCTAGTCAAAGACCATCACGGTGTATATATCAAAAAAACATCTAGACTCTATAAAAATTTTAGTTCATTCAGCTGATTATTTATTAATTAGAAAGTAATTAGCGAATTGTGTCACGTCGCAAACCCCAGTTTCTTTTTAGTGATAACTTCTTTGAAAAAAGATCTCTAGAAGTGATTGTGCTAAAAGTTCTTTTTTTTTTCTTTTAAGGTTGGTTGGCGAAAACCACGTTCTACAAAACATAATCATTCAATTGAAATATTATTTAAATTTGATACATTAAGAAATTTTTCTCGTATAACAATACATGCAAATAATTATTATCTAAAAAAAATTTATGTATTTCGTTCAGTAATAATTGAATTTATAAATAATAATAATAATAATAATAATAATAGTTCAACATTGATAAAATATAATCATCAACATGATGATCAATTTGAAATGGCTCGACCAATAATGATTGATTTAAAATATCATATTGCTTCACAATTAAAAATTCATTTATATTTTGATGGAAATTGGATTTTAATTAGTGAAATTACTTTTGATTCATTTATTGTATCAAACAATTTAACTATCAAATCACAACAACAACAAAAACAAACACAATCTATTCATTTTCCAATTAATAATATTATTATTTGTATATCAACTATAATAATTATTTTAATATTTGTATTAATCATTAGTCTTACTCGATGTCTATTTAATAAAAGTTTAAACAATAAAAAAACATATTTTACACCAATTCATAATCATACTGAATCATCAGTATCAACAACATCAAGTGAAATTGATATCGGTTCATCACATCATCGTTATGCGACTATTGGATCATCTCATCCATATCTTATTTATACTAATGGAAATATATCATCTCCTCATCATTCTAAATTAATATCAACAACAAGTTTATTACGATCACCATCGAGAAGTCTACAATATCATATAGAAGGTGTTTGTGGTAATAGTTCATATGGTACACAAAGATTATTTAACTTTGATTTAAATCAAAATCAATTTATACCAAGTCATAAAATTAATATAAAACGACAAATAGATAATCGACATCAAATTCTTGGTGGTGGAGAAGTAAATATTATGAATATAATAATCAAAAAAGAGATTAAGAATAGACAAATAGAAAATTCATAGAAGATAATAACAATCGCATTTTTGTTTGAATCATTTATATGAAATATTCTTGTTTTCTTTTTGGAAAGAGATCCTTTTGGAGAAGTTATCCTCAATCAGCAAAGGAAAGTAGTTGTTTAAGCTCATATTGGGCGGACAAGAAGGTCTCTGTAAGACCAGAAATACTCGACAAGGGCTCATCCCTATGGTCGTTTTACTGAATTTTTCACGTATTTCGAGGAAAACATAATAGTCATTTGTTACAAAAATTGCGTTTACTTGAAAAATTCAATCTCTCGACAAAGGAATAGTCTTTTCGACTGAAACTTTTAGGATAATCCCAGAATTATTAGACCTCTCTATAGGCGAAAATTCAGGTCGAAATTCTATTTTTTTATTTTCCAGTAAATACTTAAAAATACGTCAAAATTTCAGTAAAATAGCCATGGGGATGAACTCTTTTTGGACTTTTTATAGCTAGAGCCCGTCGAATCTGAGCCTGTATGTGAAAAATTTGGACTCGATGGGCTCTATTAGTGACACTTCCCAAATATATAAACTTCCATGCGAGAGTATCCTTTCTATAAAATATATAAGTCGATATATATATGATCTCTTCTAAAGAAATCTGCTTTGTGTTAAGATTTGTCAAGGTGAATTACAAGTAAATCAATCATTAATACCAATAACTATTCGACGTCTTCTTCCAAATGCATCAGTACAATCAAAGTAAAAAGACATCATTTTTTGTAATTATGTATATAATTTTATTATATTATTTAGAATTTCATTTTTTAATGAAATAAGTCTTTTATCATCACTTTGTCATCCAAATATAATTCATGCATATGGATTTTGTTCGGAACCAAGTATATCTTTATTAATTGAATCATGTGATAAATCAACAATAGATCTATATCAATATCTTCAAAATTATAAACAAGAACAACCAATGGAAACTATTCTCTATACTACAACAGTATTTTTTGCAAGTCAAGTTTCATCCGCTTTAGCTTATTTAGAATCATTACATATTTATCATCGTGATATAGCTACACGAAATTGTTTAGTTTCAATTGATCTTCATATTAAATTACATGATTTAGCTATGTGTAATGAAATCTATGCAGATGACTATGTATTAGTAACAGTTGGAAATGATATAAAAACACGAAGACCTATTCGATGGTGTGCTTGGGAAACAATTTGTTTAGTAAGATAAAAAAAAAAAAATCTTTTATTATTTATTGAGAAAACTAATGTTTCTTTTTTTCTTACAGAATCGATTTACATCAAAATCTGATGTTTTTTCATTTGGTGTTCTTCTTTGGGAAATATTAACTATGGCTGAACGACCACATAGTTTATTCGATGATGAACAAGTTCTTTTTAATTTACGAAATTCTAATCATTGTTTAATTATTCCGTCATATGCAGATGATTTAATAGATTTAATTTTATCATGTTGGAATAAATGTGATTATGATCGACCTTCATTTTATCAATTAAATGATTTCTTAAGTCAAAAACAACAGCAACAACAGTTATTGACAATGAAATCTGATAATTATCAACAGATTGACTAAGTTTTATTATTATTATTTGACACATAGAAATAACCCGGTTGTTTTTTTTTTGGTTGTGTGGTTTTATTTAAATATAATGACAACTATTGAAATTTTATTTGTCTGACTAAGAAATAACTTTGTTTAGTTAGATTCAACTGTAGGGAAAGATTTTTGTGCTATACGATATGCAAAACTATCGTTTATAATCGATCATATTTGATTGATCTTTATGTATGATGAAAGAACGTCAACAACTGTAAAAATCGTTTTTCGTTTGAGACTATTGTTATTTGACCGGTGATAATGAATAGTAAAAAAGTTTGTTTTCGTTTGATTTTTCGATATTCGTTAGTTTAGTTATAGGCGTTGTATCCGATTTTTGCTCTACCGTCATAGAATCGTTGAGAACTTGAATGATTGAATTTCGAGCTGAAATTCTGTTCATAGATACACCTAATAGACATCAGAAATATCGTAAAGTCTAAATCAGAGCAACTACATCCTTGATACGATATTTTCATTTTAAAAAAACGTCCGCTTTGAGCTGCGTTTCAAAAGAAAGACACAGTTATAACAAAATCTGAAATTTGTGTCGCGATGTTCTACAGAACGGCAAGTAGCTAGAAATTCGTTTGAATCATATCAGGAAGATTTATGGCTCGAAGTTATACAAACGTTTTTGAATCTTCAATAATAAGTTTCGTTTAATTCAAGTAAATTCCGCAAAACGATGATTTTGACGATTTGGTCTCCGTTTTTTTAGTCAAGATAATTAAATATGGTCAGCTAGTCTCCAGTCAGCTGCTGTGAAAAGAAGAAATAATGAAAATCTTCAATAGGACAGAAGCGACTTTGATTTGACATCAGTTATCGTTCTTACGTTAATTGAAATCCTATTGCCGACAATTGAGATTGCTGAGCACTACATTTATGTAGTCCTTTATAAGTTTTCTTTTTCTTTTTCTTTACTTATCAGACATGAGCATCAGAATTTATTATTTTCTGTTGAGATGATCTCAAGAACGGAGTGTTAGAATATACAGAGATAGCCATTCTTGTACTTTTTTATTTATGAATTGAAGATGGTAGAAGTTGTTTTAACAGCATGGATTTGTAGGAAATATTTTCGTTGTGACACTCTTATATTTGAAATTAAAAACGATTACATCTCTTCAGTTCTTTACCTTTGTTACACCATAAATAGCAGAAGTAAAAGATAGATTATTGCAATCCCAGTAACAGAGTGGATATGTATCTCATCAAACAAGGATGTACTAATTAGTGAGATCATTGCTTAGTTTGTTGTTAAGACTCCTGTAAGCTTTCTGTTCCTGATATTCATAGCGTAAAAAAAGCAATACAACTTAATTGATATGATTTCAAATATAAGAGTTTCGTACAGGAAAAGATTCTCTACGAATTGGCACTGTTAAAACAACTTGTCCTTTCTTTGATGTATGAAGAAAACAGTACAACAAAGTCTATTTGTTATCGAAATATACATCGAAGACGACGAAAACAATTTTCCAACATGAAATATCTATTCTACTAGAATATCTAATGATGTTTGTAGTGCTCTTGCTAATAATATATTGAACAATAAAATTAGCTAAACATTAGAGAAATTACGTAGAACACAAGTTGTTCTATTGAATCATACATCATAACGAAAATTTTAAGGTTGGGTTTGAAATCCTTCAATTGTTATATGAAGGTCATCATTAACAAGGCAATGAATCTGTTCGAACTTTTTGGATATTACTTAATGATAGATATACACCAGATCGTTCTTCGTCTTGAACATATCATTTTTCAACTGTTTTAAGAGGTGAAGACTGGTTACCGAAAAGAAAATACAGTGCTAATCCTTATTTTCATTTATGTCGATCTTCACTTCTTTATCTAACACTAATACAAAAATTATATGATCTTTATTATCAAGAATCTCATTCAACGTCATCTTCATGTCAACAAATCTAAAGAATTATTTTCTAATCATCATGATACTCAACCAAAATTGATTTCATCTGCATGCATTCATTATCAAATAATAATTATTTATTTATATCCGAAAAAATAAAGAGTATCAATACCATATTGTTTTCCTTCTTGTTCTCGTCAATTAACAACTAGTAAATCTTGTCTATCTGAATTACACGTGTCCAAAAGTATTTTTTCGAATGGAAGAATTATCTATTGATAATATACAGTTCTAACTTTATTAAAATGTCATCCTTCACAAACATTAACAAGTCCTAACTCATTATTATCTATTAACGACAACAACGTCGATTTGCATCAAATCTAAATCTATAAAAAAGACTATTTTTGTCAATTATCTATTTCTTCTCCTTATCTTAAATTTCTTTTTATGAACGGAATAAAAAAAAAACAAATATTGATCGTCCAATATACGGCATGTGAAAACATTTAAATAAAACAATTCATAAAATGGGACAGTTATTTCTGACATGACTTAATGAACCTGATTATTATTGTATACTTTTCTTTTTTTTATGATCAAATATTTACACCACAACAAGTTATTACGTATGTTAATGATGAGCCCATGACAAATATACAACTGTTACCATCCGAAAATTTTTATTTTTTAGATGGAATGATATGTGTATAAATTTAGGGTGTGGGTGTGGGTGGCTGGGAAGTATTGGGTATGGATGTGAGTATTCATATCATCCACATCCCATACCCACATCCATACTCTAATAAAAGTTTTAGATTAAGTAGAAGTTTTTATTTCTGTTCAATAGAAGATAGTTTAACACGAAGAAAAGTCTTGTTGTAGATAAATGTCATATATAAACGATATTGTCGTTGATATATTCTTATAAAATAGCTCAAAAAATGTCGATAAAAGCTGAATAAATAATGTTGTTTTGAAAAAACCATTATAATAAAGTTCTTTTACAAATGATAGAACACAACATTTATCACTCAATCACGTGTTTTAAACAACTGTATCGGAAACATCCGATGATAGGGAAGATACGGATAATTTTCTTCTGGTGTCAGTGCATGACCTGTCTTTTATATAAAGTAAGAATTGTCCAACATACGATGTATTCCAAAATTCTTGCATATAAAATTTTGATGAACTAACCGAAGTAAAAAACGTCATTGTCAGTGCCGAATCGGAGAGTAATGCGAAAATTGTTCTCAGTTTTCCAGCAACATGGGTATTTGCTTTTGTACAAGTCATAAAATGACCTGATATAAAATATGGCATCACGCAGAGTGTAAATACAAGTGGCTGGAGAATGAAGTCTCGATGATTTAATATGATAAGTTTTATTGAGGAACCTAGTGAGCCATTGTCAGCTACGAAATACAGTCGCCGTTGGATAAGATGATGTAAAATGACAAGACACGAAATGAATAATGCAATTGGTGCAACCAAATAATTGATCCAACGAAGAATAGAATAGAAAATGTAACCAGTAGAGGTAAAGTTTAACTGACAAAAATCAACGAAAGAATAACTATCTTTCCTACCAAAAATATTTACTAAAATATTTGTTACTGACACAATAATATAAAGACATAAGCAAGAAGTGAGAGAGCGTCGCCTTGAATCGTACACACTGACAAATGAATATTCGATAAGAACCCGTTCAACTGCAATATACAATATTAGCCAGAGAAAACAGTAGATCAATGAAGATGCAAATAAACGCATCACAGCACACTGAAATAAATTATAGGTGTTTCCCAATTTAGCAGTACTAATGAAAGCAGTGACAGATGCAAACACTCCACGAATGACACTGACAATCAAACACGAAAATGAAAGTAATATCAGGTAGACACCTAAATTTGTAATGCGAATCTTTTCACTACATAAAAATGTTTGCAATGCTAGAAAGTTACTGAGAAGAGATACGATTGCTAGTAGGAAACCAACTATTGCTTCAATCAGTTGATAGTTTTTGAAACGTTTTTCGTCTGATATACCCATGTACCATAGATTACCTGAGTATTTTTCAATAATAGGAAACTCGTCATTAAAATGCATATCGATTCGTTCACAAACCATTTTGTGATCACCGAGTTAATTTTTTTGAGTTTTGAGTTGATTTAAATATGTTTATAATTTCTAAAAAAAAATGATGATTTACTAGTCTTTACTAATAAACATTCATATTTTGCACAAAAGTCAAGAATATAAGATATGGAGAAAATGCTCGCGACAATTTTCCTATCAATAAAGATAGAAAATTTTTGTGAATTTTTTTTTATATATAATAGTTCGAAATTCACACCAAAAGTCAATTGAAATTTTCGATCGTCATGAAGTCAAATGTGGAAGTAGTCAGAAACAGTTAGTTTTTGATTGATTTTCAACAATTAGTTGAAAATTCCCAAATAGGAAAGAATCGCACTTTTCATAATATCTACTGTATTTAAAAGTTTTCCATGAAGATTGAATGCCTACCCAGTGTGGGTTTAAGTGAATAGAATATCATTAATGACTTTATTTTATTTCAATAACTCTATTGTCGCATTCAACAAAAAAATCTCTAGTCTCGATGCTTTTCTGATGCATATAGGTGTGCATGATACATGAAGTACTACATAATAAGGGTGAATTTGTTTTGCAGCATAACAGGTGGCAATATTCATTAAATGTTGAGCAATCATGTTTTATTGTTGGGCCGCGCTGTTGATTGGTCCCGATCTCTTTACATATGGTTCCGGTTCTGGCGTGGTTTCGTTCCGACCCTTATGATCTCTAGTTGCAGCAATACCACGCCGTTTCCAAGACGGTGCTGCGGTAGGAGGACCATTTTTCACATAAATAGTGATTTCAATATCGACTTGTCCAAATATACGTTGTATCAGTTCTTTTACTTGTGACCACTGAAGTTTATCCAAACCACAACCAATACATGGCATCGCCAATTGATTAATATTGTTTTGAATACATAAATCTCGCATCGAAATCAGACTTGCTTCTAATGTTTTCAATGTTGGCTTGTGAAAATATCGTTGTTTTGTAATCAAGTAAAATACATGGCGATTTTCGACATATATATAAGCACAACCCCCGACTCCAATATCTATGCATCAAAATACAATTTATCTTATTTTTTTTTTATAACTTCTTCTTTTTCAGGAAACTTAAAACCTATCGAAAGTGAAGATTTTCACTAATTTGACGATTAAATGAAAGAGAAAACTATATCAATAGATTTAGATGAACTTTTTTTTTCAAATATACAGAAAAACAAAATTGTTTATTTTATTGAACAAGAACGTACTTTGTCTTTTGAGATCGTCAATACGTCCAAATTGGTTACGAAACTGCGTTGCAATTCCTTTTGACATGTTCATATCGGCTGAGACACAATGTGCAAGTGATATTGTCGATGAAGCCGAAAATAAATTACCTTGAACTTCTTGATATTTCAATTTCATTGTGCTATAATAAATTTTTACTGTTACTGTCTTATTTAGAATTTGAATATAAACGTTCAATCTTAAACATGCACATATTTGCAAATGGTACCGTCGAGCGGAGAGGACTAACCGAAAAGCAAAATTTCAGACAGTCTAGCACGAACAACTTAAGTTTTCATATAAATGAAAATTACTCGGGGTATAAACAAACGGTAAACACAGCGAGACAAACAAAATGGGTCGATTTTTTTCAACAAATTTACCCTATGAAAGAATGTAAGAACAAAATTGTGTTCTTCTGGAAGAAGTGAAACTCTTCTAAAAGCAGGAGATCAAGTGGCTACCGCCTTGGCGGCTGCAGAAAGGCAAGCATCACAAGTTTTCTAAATATTGGCGTGTGGATGGAATAACAAATTCATGTAATTATTGGATCTGTTTGGTTGTTCCCAATGGTCGTTTTCGAAAACAATAATACTTCTCTCAATGACTACGTGGGACCAGCGCACGAGATAAGTTAGAAAATTATTTCTTGTTTGGATTACTTACCTTCGTCTGTTCATATTGCATGCAATCTGTTCCTTTTTTAAGAAAGAATCCATGAACGGTTTTCAACTTCGTTTTCAGAGAGAAAAGGAACCACTTTCTTTCGCTCAATTGCTTTCTATCTACAGAAAGTTTCTTTTTCTTGAAAAGAGAACTGATTGATACTTTAGTAACTTCTGTTGTTCTATCAGTCGTTAAATGGAGAAAAATAAAGATTTCACATTGCCAACATCATGTTGGCTTTTTTCTTAGTGATTGTAATATTGCATAATGCAAAATAAATTCAACGAACGATGTATGAAATGGGTATTTTTCTGCATTTTTTCCGTTTCTCTTTGTCTATTAACAAGATGTTGACATTGTGTGTCATGGGAAAGAAATGAGAAAAAAAACATTTTGTGTGGTCGACTTCCTACGAGAGGAAGACAGAGATTCATTTACGCTTGAACAACGCACAACAAGAGTGCCGCATTCGATTTCAAATATGAATTCCGAATCGACGACCGATATATGGATTATTCACTCAAATCTGAATCATAGGACATCGCATCACGAAAATGTTGTGCTAATCATGACCGGTGCTATGAATCCGATTCATCGCAGTCATATATCGATAATGGCTAAGACGAAGGACTATTTTGAGCAAGTACATCATTTCAATGTGATAGGAGGATATCTCTCGCTGAGTCATAATGACTATGTTCAAGAGAAATTAGCTGAAGACTACATCAACAGTGAACATCGAATTGCAATGTGTCAAAAGGTCATTGTGGAAGAAGATCAAGAGCATTGGTTGAGTGTTGATAGGGCTGAGTGTATGGGTAAGTAGAGCTACTGGTTTCCTAACTACGTTAGTAGGAAATTGATTTCGATGCATATCTCTAATTCTCAAACACAAGATATGAATCAGTATATAATAATACGGATTTCTAAAATGAATTATTCATTTTAAGGCCCAACAACGAAGTTTTTACAGATATTTTACTTATCATATTTTGTATATTGATTGAAATTCAGTCTACTCAAAATATGAAACACCTCTTGATCACCTACTCTTGTAGAGTGAATTTGTCTATCAAATATCGCAGCTACTTTTCTTCATTCCTTCAGAACCAAGATTTACAATCTGTTGAATTTAATAAATAACTAAGATTATGCCTCATTTTTTTGGGAATAAAATACTCCACAATCATATCTAGTTAAAATCATTTCAAACTACAATCTATTCGAATTATGTATAGCATAAAAACCTCAGTTTAGCTTTGTACAAATACTATTTTCAATTCTTGCAAAGAACTTTGCCCACAATAAGATAATCTTAAGTCAGAAAGGGTTCTGAACATATATTTGGAAAGAGCACAGTATCTTGATACGAACCATAATACGTGTTCTTTTTTCCTTGTGAATGATCGAAAAACGAGGAAATGTTTTGTTTGAAAACTTTTTACTGAATGAAAAAAAGCTAGAAAAATAATCCACAGATCATTAGTGACCTTGTCTATTCTTTTAGCTCCACGATTTAAGAGCCCCGGGCAAGTAACGCAAAGTCTTTACAAGTACGTCAATAAAAAATTGAACTTACCAAAGGCTATTCGCGTTATTTATGTTGTTGGTCTTGATTCATTTAATCGTTACAAGGGTTTGCGGTCATTAAGAAAACCGCAGGGTGGTATTGCTGTCATCTATCGCCCTGGTGAAGATCAACGGCTAGTAACATCTAAAACAATCCGAAATGATCCAAATGTATTTTATGTATCAGCAAATGAAGAACACATAAAAATATCAACGACTGAATTAGACGATATCAGTTCGACATTAATCCGGCAAGAGCTTAAGAGAAATGAGGCTTGCGAACATTTGACATATCCTTCAGTTTTAGACTATCTGAAAACAATACCACTCAAAGACCAATAAAAATATGCTTTTCTTTTAAAAATAAAATCATAATGCATCGATGATCAACCAAAAAGAATAACTGTATCCTTTTCTCCTTATCTGTATCTAAGTGAAGGGTAGCTACGTTCAGTCATAGAACATATCTTGGACGAGGTGATACATGAACTGCGTGTTTTTATTCAAAAGTGTGAATCATTTTCAACGAATACACTATGTCGATAATCATACCATTGGTCAGACCACTCCATGAGGCCAATGATGGATGTAGGACTATTCAAATGATCCGAAGATCCCAAATAAGTTATATGGTCCGCTACGCAGCTTTGCAGTTGGTCTGAGTTACTCTGTCGACGGTTATGAGAATTTCATTTTTTTTTCTAGCAGCCTTTTGAAATAGTGATTGAGAAAATATGGTGTTCTGATATTTATATAAGGATCAGACCATCGGTAGCTTTTTGCATTCATATAATAACAGTCGAAATGAGTAGCGACAACTAATTGCTCGAAGGATATTGTTTTTCGATAGACATTTATCTTCCTTTGCTACTTGTAAATCTAAAAAATATCTAGTGAGTCTGTGTTGGTTGACAATTGTATAGTTTAAACAAATAGATTGCTCCTATCAATCTGTCTGAATAGATGTCGAACGGGACAGTTAATGAGATGGAATATGTCCTCAATATAGTGAAAGTATAGTGCAGCAGTGAAATTGATCAGTTCTAATTGTATCGTGTTTGTAGAAGGGTGTGAGTGTGAGTCTCGGTGTGGCTGTGGGTCTCGGTGTGGCTGTTGATGTGATTGTCAGTGAACTCTATGCTTCTACCCTCACATGAACCCACACTTCATTCAAAGCCCATCCCTTCACTTTATAGAGATAAATACGGAGAAAAATCACAAAAAACCTACGTGTCACTTGATCAGTCGAGGAGAAATTTCACTAGTACAAAAGTTTTCGCCAGTGATCGGCTTGACTCGAGACGCCTGAGGCTGTTCATAGAACTCATTATAAAGACCCAAAAAGAAGAAAGATGGGTGTGGATATGGACATGTTTGGTAGTACAGAGGTGTATTGTCAGATCACTCAACGCCACAGGTTCAACTGTATCCCAAATAAATATTCTTATCCGATCTGTAATATTCAAGAACCTTGCCATTATTATTGACTCATGCTCTTGTGGCGGAAGTGAATAACGCATCCGGCTTTTAACCGGGGGATTGGCGGCTTGATTTTGCTCATTAATTGTGATTTCCAAGCATTTTGCTTGTCATATATCAGTAAGATGCAGTCAAATAACATCATCATCGTTATTGTTGAATGTGTTCTTCGAATCCGTCCAAGAGCAATTCTCCATTATTTCTTTTTATCCATGAGTTATTATGGAATAAATCATTCAGAAAAAGAACTGAAGCAGTAATTTCATCATACATATTTCATTGTTTTCTTTTAAGTTGAGTCTAATTGATCATAAGATTGTCAAATATGTATGCTAGTGATTCAGTTTGCACAGTATCTTTTTTTCCAATGCAAGTCACTGCACGAAAGGAAACAGAACAATAATGAAATATTTATGTGTTGCAATTACTTTCGTACACTGAAAAAAAAGTACCATACGAAACCCAAAAGTGTTCCAATTTTTGCAATCAAATCGAAACCCTTTAAAGTTTCGTATCAGCAGGGTTTCGTACACATCTTATACTTCAATTGCTTCAAAATAGATTTTCATGTATCGGTTTCTTATTACGTTTCAGTCAATATGATTCTGTTCATCTATCCACGTTCAAACACCTACTTAAGCTACCTATATTTCGAACCCCTCATATCTATTCGTAGCCTCTTATTTCTATATTGAAGCTACTCTAATTGTCCTTAACCCTTATATCTAACCTTAATGCTTAAATCTGTCCGTTAACCCCTGACACCAGTATCTTTAGCATTATATCTATTCGTAGCTGCCTATTGCGGTTTGTAAACCTTCATATAACCTCTTAGCCATTTGTATTTATGTTTAAGTCTGTATATTGATCATTAACTCCTTATCTCTAAATCGAAACGCTTATATGCATGCTTAACAGCTTATTCTTAAGTCAATTTCATGATATCTATTGTTCATCGCGTTACTTCTAAACTGAACCTCTAAACCCATTCTTAACAGCTCATTCGTAAATTTAAACGCTTATGTCTATCATTAAAACATTATTTCTATATCTTAATGTCTTTATCTAGCCGTAAGATGTTAGTTCTTTGCTGAACAGTAGTGCTCATTTTTGATACATGAAGTCTGAGAGCTGTCGTTCAATACCCAGAATGGATTGTAGCGTCTATGTAAATGCAGAAACGGACCAATGATTGTAAGATCACTCCACTGTCTGATTGGAGAACATATGTTCTTGGTATAGATGATATAAGGAAAAAGATTGGTTTCATGCGAAATCTCTAAACAGTGAGATCTCTAGAAGGTTTGATACGAAATGTTTTTCGACTGAGAAGAATCACTTATACTTTTCCCGAAACCTTATAAAGGCTTGGTACAGTCGCACGATACCTGAAAAGGTTCCCTATATGAGGACGAAACCTCAAAAATTTGGTCATATACCTTTTTTTAAGTGTAGAGAGACAGTCACCGTATAAATAAGATATTTCATAATTTTGTTTCGACAGACACATAAAAAATAATAGAGAACAGCTCCTGGATGGACTCGAACCATCAATCTCCCGGTTCGAAGCCGGATGCGCTAACCGATTACGCCACAAGAGCACAAGTGTTAACAGAATTTTCCGGATAGTGTTCATGTGACGCTCACTTCCCATTAATCTTTAGGGTTGGTTTGGATAGAAATGGCACATAGATGAGCAGCTGAGATGTGAAAAGTGGCAGCTTATATTCGCACATAATTGTATGAAATATATACAGTGTAATAGAAGGCGATGATATGGTCATCGATGAACGATGGATCATTTGACACGAAAATTTTGTATTTTTTCGAAAAGCGTGTGAATGTGTAGGTGTGAGTGTGAGCGAGTGCGGGGCTGATGTGGGTCTTCTCTTTATCACTCACCCACATTCTCTTATTCTCACAGTCATTGTGTGCAAACTCTACACTTTAAACCCTTTAGGAGTTCCACTCACAATCTTCTTTTTTTATTGAGAAAAGCGATTGTTATTTGAAATCAATGCATAAATTTTAAAGTCAGCATGTGTATAATGTAAACAAATCAGAACAGCACACTGCAGATTCATTTGAGAGATGAACAAAAACTAATTTACAGTGGAAATCCCAAGCAAAAGTTCTGTTTATCAAAAAAAAAGGTACGACAGCTGTTAGCAAGAGAGTCGGGTGTCAATCGTTGAACAACTCGATTGATTGAAGCGCCGTTTGAAGTATTGAATCGAACGAATTTCATTTGTCAACAACGATGATAGCATTCATTGATGGAAATAAATCGAATTAAAAAATTTCACTCGTTCAATTATGACAAACGATTAGCCACGCTCAAGAATCAGTTGACATCAGTTTTTCGTTTTCTTTTCTGTCACACTTATGCAACTCAAAATTATTTAAGACAGAAAATATTCCGTTGTACTCTCGCTTTATTAAGAACAATTCTAGAAAAATATTATAACTATCTTTCGGGAAAGCAAGACGTATGATTCATCATTTTATATTACGACGTGGAGGTCTATGCAATTTGTTTCTCTCGCATCTGACGCACGTGTTGTGCAATTCTGTTCTTATTATAAAGCAATCATGGTAGGTAAGATAAATATTTTACAACCGGAGCACAGCATTGGCTGACGCGACATTCTCACTCGAGTTTTGTCTTTTTCATAACCATCATGTTGGCTGATACAGGAATGATCTTGCCGAATTTTACGGAATTACGTATTTATCCATCATTCACAGAAATTCGTCAGCAATACAATGTACCAGAGGTAAGTTTGGCTTGTCGAATGAACTAATCTAGAACAAGTTTTGTTTCATTTATATAGAAATTCAAAATGTATTTTTCACGGGATGTATTTGCGAATATTGTTCAAGGTTCATTATCGATCGAAGGTATTCCGATTGAATCGAAACAAGTCGTTCACAAAGCAAATAATCTTGAAAATCAAACGATCTTTGTTCAACGTCACTCAAGCGAAGAACCTCAAGAATGTCGTGTTATTCAAGCTGATGATCTTCTTTTACAAAATATCAAAACAAAACGATATTTTCGTGCTCAACGACACGAACTCGAATATGTTACCATTCCGGAACAGGAAGGAACTGAAGTGACATATGTGTTAAAACAACAAGGCAAAGCAACATTGAGCTATCAAATTCATGGTGAGTCACATCAATAATCGAATGGCATAAACATTTGTTTAAAAGTGCGTCCATATGGTAATCCGAAATTAATTTTAATCGAATGTTAAGCTCATTACAAAAGAAATAGGATTACAAAATGAATTTCGATTTGAATCCTATCGATTCTAAAGTAACGAAATTCCGTTTTCAGACAGTCAGATTTCTTCGAATGTTTATTTTTTTAAGGGTACCCCGCTTTCTCTAACCAAAATTTTAGGTTTTTTCCAAGTTGACTTTGTTTGTTCTTATCTACCGATTAAGGTGTCCTTTACTTGTTGACCATATAATATCCTAATTGTTTGTCATAATTTTGAGCTTCTTTAAGTCAATCCGAAAGAAGATCTACACAGATCTATTCAATATCTGTGAGACAGAAAAACAACTTCACATAACAGCATGCAAAATACAATAAATCGATTGACAATGTTGAAAAAATTTTCGAAATGTGTTCAACTTTCGTTTCAGATGGCCGAAGTTGGACAAAAAGTTCGTCAAACATGATCCTTGCGACCCAACTAAATTGAGTATGATTGTAGTTGATCGCAACAATTAGTCGACAGTAGGAAAACTGTGAAAAGCCGAGTACTGTATCTCGATCTGCCTCAAAAGCTGAAAAACAGAGCTGAGAAGCTTGTAGACACCACGGAAGCATTGCTTTAAATTTGTTCTGTGAATATCTCCGAACAAGTTTTTCTGTTAAAAAAAAATCATGTACGTGACGATTTCTGATAGAAGGGATGTTGGTGCTGATGGAGTTATACTTTATTCTATTCCTTCATATCATATAATCGTACGGATTACATGTAAAACACATGCTTTAATAGTCAACCATTAGAGAGAACGAAAGAGAACGAATGACAAGGACAAATATCAAGGATATCAAAACAACAATAAGAAGCAACGACGATGTCTAGGATACAGATATATAGTAAGGAAGCATTACACATTACTCATACAATGCACTCCGCTGGGACTGTTACAATGTATGTCTCCCACTTCCAGCACAAGACATTGATCTATTGAGCTCAGTTATCTCCCGAACCAGTTGCGATAACTTTCAGTGACTTCTTTTTTCCGTTGGTCGAAATACTGTTTTGCTACATTAGGATGGATTTGACACCTTTTGACCTAGTCAAAAAGGGCATTTTTTTAATGGTACTTTTCGTATTTGACTTTATCTCCTCAATAATTGAGTCAAAAAAAGAAACTCAAAAAAAAAACCAGTCACTCGGAATTGTTTGAAGTACTTGAGTAAGAAAGCTTTAGCTTGATCAACTAATGCATTCTGCTAGAAGTGGAGGAAATGAGTTTGGCCGTTTTACCACTTACACCATCTATATTTGCCTGAAGAAAGCATTAGATTTTCTCGGGTCTAGCACGACTTTTGTTCTGCTAACCAAGATCTGTTTAGGTTGAAAATTTCAGGATTTCTTGTTTAACCTTGCTCGGAAAACATAAAAAACGGGTTGGTCCCCTTAAGTAAGAACGAACACTCTTCTGAATGAAAAATTCGTATCAAATATGAAAAAATAATTTTAGAAAAATATTTTCGATCGTCTTTCTAAGACGGTCAAACTTCTGATTTGAAAGTATGAGGTAGATAACAGACATTGCTATATAAATGACGCCTGCAACCTATCAGAGACAGATCACTTTTGTAGAAGCAAATAAACTTAGATCTATTTTTTATGATTAAAGAACCTATTCAAACCAGTTTCAGCTAAAGTGATCGTGTTTTGAAGGAAAATCAATTAAAGTCAAAATTAATGACAAATTTTGATTTTTCAGAATTACAAGCAAATATATTTATGCATAATGCTAGTCACTTTAGACAGTTCAAAATTCAGGTAAACTGTTAAAAAATTGTGTTCTCATGCAAAGAGCGAAATTGTTTTTGCTTAGCTTTATTCTTCAATTACGCCCATAAAAGTCTACTGTTATATAGACAGATTGAATTAATTTATGTTTTGTAATTTGCGATCTGTTTGAGAGATCAAGTATAATTTGTATTATTGACAATCAAAGATCATTGTCAAGCACTGTGCTACAGTTCATTTTCATGTAATATATCATTATTTATTGAAATTTTTAAGGTATATCTTAGTTACCACAGTACGATTTGAGTATTCTATCCGATGATTGTCGACACATATTTCAAGCATGTGCAGAAATTACGAATGGAACAAAACAAGAATATAGAATCAACCGAACAGAATTGTTCAGTGGCGATGTGCACTTACAAGGAGAACTCGGAGCAAAACGACGTCGTGACCGATCCAGGAGTATAAGCAGAAGTTTGAGTGGGAGTTTTGAAGAATATGAGGAAGACTTTGACTCTTGCGGCGTGACACCAACTATTGATGCACTAGGAGAACTAGCAGGTAAATCTCACTTCTGTAGATATTGTATTCTAAACTTTTCTTTAAAACTCACTGTGTCTAATAGGTCTTTATCTTTATTCAATCGATAAATCATTTGTTCTGTTACCAAAGTCGACATTTGGTTTGCCATTCATCCATGCGATAATTCAAATAAGTAAATGTGTCGGTCTGACAATTCCCTTTAGTAGTCATACACAAATACGAAAGTTACAACGAAAATATTGTATTGAATCGATTGATAAATTCCTTCCTGGTGGACCATTGACTATTCGAGAACAGGGTCGCTTAGTCGGAGTAACGACTTTGCCTGACATGGCCGTGGGTGACAAGCACACTCTCAGCTCCGGTCAAGATCCTGATGTGAGTTCATTGTTCTCTCTTTCTCTATGTACAATTATGTTATCGTTTAGGTTTCATTAAATCGACAAGTAAAATTAATTTCGAAAGAACGACACTCAGCCGTGTACGCCGTCCATCTGACATTCAAAAATGTCAAGTCGACACCTGTGAAATTCGAATATAAAGAAATAATTGATAATGAAAATGCACAATTCAAAATTATCCTCAGAGGATCCGATGATCAACGAGCCCAAATTCAGGTGACTGCGAACGGTGTTCAAATAGAGAACAAAAATAGTACAGATGATCGTCATGGCATGTTGGCAGCCAACAGTGGCCAACAAATCTACGAATATGAAATTCATCTTAATTATCCTAAAAAAAACAATTCGTATAGGAGAAGACGACGAGAAGAATAAGATCAATAGTTCAAACTTGGAGTTCACAACACAATAAACACGACAGTAGACTGTTCGATTTACATTTAGTCATGATTGATCAATGCTATTTTCTTTTGAAAATTGTCGTTTTCTGCATCGGCTTTGTCAGGCAGACAAAATGTGGGAAGCTAACTACAATGGATAAGAAATAAATTATGGTAAGATTCGATTAAAACATAATTATCATGATTAAAGCGAGTTCTATTAAACTAACAAATACGTGAAAGCCGTAGCGTGTATCATCTCTGAATATTCGATATATTCCATTGACACAATTACCTTTAAACATCAACTGAAAATATCAGGAATATGAAATATAATATTGAACTGTTAATGTATAGATATGAAATCGGAAAAGTACAAATGTATGTGCGGTTCTTTCAGATCTACTGAGTATTATTAAAGAGATCCATCTGTTGTAGCTTCAATTAAAGTAAAAAAGAAAGATTAAACTTTAATATTTTGCACAAATTAAAACATGAACATAAGAAGCCTAATATTGTTTCGCTCAATATAAATATCGTCTTTTAGATTTGATCTTTTCAGTTTTTCCAATTTTTCATAACGAATCTCATCATGGTTCACATTATGAATAGCATAATAAATTCTGCCATGACACGCATTCTTCGTCAATAATCACCTCATGACACATATTTGATAAATATTATTGTCGATAAAACGATGCTCGCATCAGTTTTCTATTCTATTTAGGCAAAATTACATCTTAAAAATATTTCCATTGCCATATTTTTAGTCTAATGGCAAGTCTGCATAAGACAAAGACATGCATGGTAATGAAATCATTTCTAGTTTTTGCCTTCTAATAGCACACCCATTTACTATTGACAACAAGATCTTTTTATCTTTGAAAGACGTTGTCCAAAAATTGTAAAACTTTCTTTTATGAAAAGATGACTTCAATATCTGATAAAAATGCCATCGCCACGAACATTCTTGGTATTCGGCATACGCCACTCATGTCTACAAGATATAATTCTATATCCCAGTTGAAAATGAAACTAAAACTTGGCAATTTTCTCGCACAAGGCTAAAACCATGATAGATTGGATTATGTTGCCTATTTAATTATAAATTTTCTATGAACTCATGTCCAAAAATATTTTCTTTATATTCTTCCGACTCACATTTCTTTCATTTTCTTTTCTATGCGAGAATGAATCAAGATAAAATGCTCTAATGAAATTTTTAAGTAATTCACACACCATTTTTCTTTCTTTCTTTTTCTGCCAACGTCGATGTTTGCGTTCGTGGTTGAAAATTTATAAGAAAAAAAAGCCGTTTTGATTCGGACAGCAACTGCAGCATATGTATACATGAGGACAAATAAAATATGTAATAAAAACCACATTTTTATGAAATATTTTGAAATCGAAATTTCATAGGAAGACAGATATAGACAAATAAGTATTGAGTTATAAGTCAATTAATAATACTGTGCTGTTTTGCTTTCAAGAAACAAAAAAATTAGTCTAAGCTTGTATTCTAGTGGTGCATGTGTCTATATCGACAATAAGCTAATTTCTAATTAGGAGGACTTATGTGAGATATTGAAAAAAAACGGTGCGAGAATTAATTTATAAATCTAGAGTGTGTAATTTTCAAATTAAGTTTGCCTCGGATAAAAAACACTACCTTTTTCTTTCTTTTATCTCGTTCTCCTCAATAGTTCATTGTTAGACCTTTATTTTCATAAATATGGATCGAGCGTGAGTTAAACTACATATATATAGGAAGGCAATTCCAGTGACTTACTAGTTCAGATTTCTGAAACATATACAAAAGAGTCTGATTTTCATAATATTAAACGTGTACAAATAATAATTTATTCTGTAATAAAACATGAAAGTAAGTCAAGAAAAGATGATAAATCACATGAAACAGAAGAGGACATAGATGTACACGACTAGACAAGAAAAGAAGAAGATAAAAATATGAAACAAAAAAACAGAGAACAAGAAAATGAACGATAAACACAGCACTATATATATAAGTGACAATCGGCGGATATTATGTCCTAACTAAAATGTTTCATTTGAATGATATTGAACGAACTGAAATAATAATGGAGAGGGAAAGAGATGGAAAAAATATATGAACAATTGCAATACGCCATTATTGTACACCTGCTACTGTGAGAAATATATCGTCTCGTTACCGCAATACAGGAGAAATAACTGGGGGGAAATCGCCTGGTCATCCGCATGCTCTTTCGCATGTTGAAAAACAAAAGTTGGTTAAAACACATAGAAGAAAACCAACAGTTACTGCAGCAACTCTTGCAAATGACATATTTGAAAAGATTGGTAAACGTGTTAGCACCAAAACTATCCAACGTTATCGTCATGCATTAGGATATCATTCTTATGATCAACAAATTAAAAAAATCACTCACTTCGACACAAGAGCAAACCAAAACTGCTTTTGCTCAAGCACACGCCAATGATGATGTAACACGATGGCTATTTAGTGATGGATAGACATTTACAATGAGCGATGTCGGTACTATTGCATGGTGTAAACCTGGGTAATCGAGATCTATACATGCTGTCGATAATATCAAAGTACATGCACAACTATGGGGTATAATTGGTTGGAACTTTAAAGCTTTTGGCAGATATGATGGATATTTGAATTCAGCTACTTATCATTATCTTCTTTCTATATACATGTTGGACCATATACTTCAAAATGACGAAGACACAAATTCAACCAAGATAATATTTCATATCATAAGACACAAACAATTTTCACGTGGTTCGAAGATAATGGTATTGAATGTCTAGATGCTCCTTCATATTCTCCTGAATTTAACGCGATAGAATACGTGTGATTCTGGATAAAATCTAACGTAGCAGCTCAACAACCAAGAACAGCTGCTCAATTAAATACAGCAATAGATAATGTATGCCATGATATACCACAAAAAGTCATTCGATCTTATATTTTTCATTCTTTAACTGAAATGCACGAGAGAGTCAATCAATAGTTTCTTGTATATTATGTATTTAGTTTACACTACTCTATATATCTATATTATATGATTATTTAATAAACATATGCCTATAAAAAAGGATCATTTTTTGTTAGCAAAACGACTTTTATCTTCAAAAGATCGTCGTTTGTATTCGTTTAATAATATGAAAATCAGACATTTTTTGTATACATCTACCCATGTAAAAAAAAGTTACTTGAATAATCACTAATAATCAACTTTTTATCAATTATTAGTGATTATTCAACAAACTTCTTTTTACATGGGCCAAGAAATCTGAGCTAGTAAGTTAGTGGAATTGCCTTCCTATATATATGTAGTTCAACTCACGCTCTATCTATATATATGAAAATAAAGCTCTAACAATGAACTATAGAGGAGAACAAGCTAAAAGAAAAAGGTAGGCTTTTTGTCCAAGGGAGAGTTTATGTTCGCAAATGGGAAGAAATGTATGCTCCCCACTTCAAGTCTCTTCCTATAAGTGATAGTCGATGTGGATGCGCCGAATAGCACACAACACATTTCTTGAAATAGTGTGAGTCAGTCTTTACTGCATTAGAGTCGATCCGAATCGCATTCAAATTGAAGTTTTCAAAAAGTAGGTCGAATCGAAATTTTCTCATTCTTTTCTGTCTCTGGTACAAACTTCATCAAATATTTCTGATTTAAATTTATCATCACAATTTCTATCATGTGAGATCATAGATGGTGGATGAGAAGATCCAGAAATCAAAAACAAGAGGAATAAGTAATCTGTAAAATCATATTAAATATTTCAATACTGTGCAAACTAGGGCTGGGCGAGTCCGAGTCACGAGGGTAGGGTGGGCGTGAGCGTGGGTGGTAGTGTCAACTTAGAGAAGATCTACATCCATACGCAGACGCGCACCCATCTAACACCCACACCCAACCCGGACTCACAGCCACACTCACAGCTTTTCTATTTGAGTTTTTATTGGCAATGCTCTCACCGACATTTATTTAGGTTGCTGTTATTCCATGTCATTTTATTCTTTATCTTTCTCTACTAACTTCTATGTCTCTTTTCTCTTTGGATCCTTCACCTTCGATGTTGCACGCATATTTATGTTTGGCATTCTGTATTGGATGTTTTATTTCTCTACCTAGTTTTAGTACTGTTTATCATTTTTTCTCTTTTTTGATATCGAATGTTTTTACCTATATTTACTCTCGTGATTATTTTTTCTTCCATTTCTTTTATTTGACAAGCGAACGTCTACTCCTTTGATTCTCATTTCATCGCTTATCGAAAGCACGAGCACTGCAGTCGTTTACTTGCAAGCATTCTGCCTGTCGTATTTGTTTTTCAAGTTTCAACGTTAGAACAGTAACAGATATAGCACATAGAATACAAGTTTGTCTCTGAGTCATGCACTGTAATGGGTTTTTGTATTTCTTGGTTTCCTTTCTATACCATTTCATGGTTATCGTAGTTGTCAGACTGCAACGGTACACAAGCTCTACATTCGATATGTCAAATATTTATTTTAGATAAAATACAATTATCAATTATTTTATTATTCGTGATTTTACAAGGGATGTTTGTGATTGTTTCGTCGATTGATTAAATGCATTTACCAAGTGAGTGCTGGAATTGGGCATAATCAGCAAAAAGTGGCCGGTATAAGGTTTTTGTCGATCTATAGTTGAGATGCTTACTAGTGCCTGAGGGTGTGGGCTTTGGTGTGCGGTGTTGGTGTAAATGCTGGTGCGTGTAGGGGCTGATCAGCTTGTTTTCTCTTCATTCCTGCTGACACCCACACCCATATCCATACCCAACCAACACCCACAGTCACATCCTAATAGTTATTGGTTATTGGAAAAGTATAAATTGAAAACGACTTGGTTTTGCGTGTGTGTTTAGAAACAGGATGGAGGATCACACCATCCGATACTGGAATATCATTCTGTATCTCTTTATCTGAATGAATATTATTTTTCATGGATTTCTTATCTGTGGTAGTGCTCTTCAGCAATTGTGATAGTTTTTCAGGACTTATTGTTTGTGTTGGCGAACCAAACGATGCGGAACATACATCATCAGTTTTATCAAATCTGCATCAAAGGAAAATATAAATTTGTGTAATGGAGTTTAGAAAAATCAAACGTACTTATTAGAAGTATATGTAAGAAAAGGGGTAAAATAATAAACCCGTGTCCCTAAATGCCAGTGTCGCATACCCTTTCTAAATATACTCATAAATAGGCATGCACCAAACCCAAACTCAAACCCAAACCGTTTGGGAGTTTGGGTTTGGGTATTGAGTTTGGGTTTGGGTTTGGGTTTGGGTATATGAGTTTGGGTTTGGGTTTGGGTTTGGGTATATGAGTTTGGGTTTGGGTTTGGGTTTGGGTATTGAGTTTGGGTTTGAGTTTGAGTTTGGGTTTGGGTTTGGGTGTGGGTATTGTGTTTGGGTTTCAGTGTCAGTTTGCTACATTAACCCACTGAACTACTGGACTTAACATGCAATGCCATTTGCGTCAAGTCTCTTCACTATATTTAACTATTTATCCTGTATAGATATAAGCAAAAGCATATTTCCATTCTTCACATTGTTAAGCAGTGAAATAAATTCATTCTCAATTCCGAAAGGATAGCTTGAAGAATGGATATTTTTGANAAATTTTACCCTATCTTATGGAGAAAAATTTACTCTATCGAACTGCGTTTTTGATTTTTTTTTAAAAAGTGGCAAGTAATGACACAAAACGTCATTAAAGATGAGATTGTAGCGACCTCGTAATGGTGTATTTTCTTTTATTGAGTTAAGTCTCATTACTTGCCATTTTTAAAAAAAAAACCAAGAACACAGTTCGATAGAGTAAATTTTTCTCCATAAGATAGGGTAAAATTTATTTCCTGCCCCTCTCAAAAATGTCAAGCACCAATCCGTGAAGGTTTGCTATTGATTCGATGAGTCATCGAGCTCAGCGCACATACCATAATAAATTATCCAGAAATTTAGAAATTTTTAATTGTGGCATGCCAAAGAGTAGAAATAATTGGACGTGAAGAAATACCAGGTTTGTGAACTTTTGGTAGATAATAGAGATAAACCAACTCGACTTCTTGTGGATTTATACGTAACTATTCATAGTGCTTTTGAGCTATGCATTTAGCTAATCGTAAATCTAATAAGTCTTTGTTAGTTCGTAGAATGAGATCAAGTAATGGATTATTAGTATTAAGACATAAATATGCATGTGTTTTATACACGTATTTCTTGCAATTTTGTTTTGGATAATCTTCAATTTTTTCTGAATGAAATACTTTGAATTCGTCAATTTTCTGAAGAACTGATCTAGTTAAACAAAACTAATGTCTCATTTTTTCCACTAATTGACCATATTTTTTCCTAGAAGACCACATCATTTTGGATTGATTCGATATAATTAATTTATCAGGAATATCAAAGATTAATTGCCGATCTTTGAAATTATTTAATGAACGACAAGGAGTTTTTGGGATTAGGGATGTTAATTTATATTTACTTTATGAAATTAAGATAATCACTTTCTTTGTATTTGAAAAATAAAGATGCAATAAATAATAAAGAAGGATTTTTTTCTATGATAGGTAAATAGACAAATACCTTCTGTAGAAGCAGGATATGTTGATCAAGAATTTTTCTTATCATCAAAATCATTTCAACATGTAATACTATTAAAAAATTAAAAATCAGGTTTGATAAATATGAAAATTTGATTTGTCTTTATTTTATAAACATAGAGATTTTACTTATATGTACTCTTTATTATACATAAAAATAAAAATAAAGTAACACCCCTAATTGGAATATCATATAAATTTTGAAGTTAACTATTCAATTCAGCAATAAATCGATCCACAGGATTATCGGAGTTAACTTATATCAAACAATCGAAAAAAATTGACTAAAAAGATCTAATTTGCAAGGGTGTCATCATGAGAACGAGCACCAAAACTGAGTATTACCCTAGGATAAGAGTGCAGGGTATGGTGTATTTCCAAATAGAAATTTTTATAAAATATTATTTCTCGCAAGAACATTTTTTTTTGCCTTTCTCTATTTTTTTCGTTCTCTCAGCTGCAGTGATATAGTATATGTTCACGTAGAACGGAACATACAGAAAAAATGGTCCACACGAATGATAAGAAGAGACAAGGACTTGAAGCGTTCGCTGCAGTGCTAAATGAAATAAATCTATTCATAATACATCAAACAATAAATAATTTAAATTTTTATAGAATATAAATGAGTGCTGGAATTGAGAAACTTAGTCCATAGCTATAGTATCAGGCATTCTTTCAATCATTCGCGGCTTGACTTATCTTGAAAGTTCCATTTGACACATTTTTTTATTATCCGAGAATAAAAAAGGTTGATGATATTCGCGTGTAATAGAGAGAAACAATTCTCCTTTATTTTCTATTTATTCAAATGCTTCCAAATTTTGTAACATAATTTGATCGAAAAAAAATTATAATCAGAAATTTGTTGTCTGATACCGACACAATTAAATTACGTGGTTAGAAATAGTGTAAAACACTGACCAAGGAGTATTACTTATCTGAAAGACCTAAAGTAAAGTTTCCGACAAAAAGTTTTAAAAATATAATTATTAGGAATAAACTTTGCTTTTCTTTACGATCTATTTTTCATGTTTCTTCTTCCATCCTGTTCACTGTGATTCATAAGCATGTTTTTAGCTGAACTTGTGTTTATGACTCGAAGTAAATAAGACGAAAAAACAAAAACTACAAAATGGAATGTTTCGAGCAAAATAGGAAAAAAAGGAAACGTTACTGCTGATAATGCTGAGAAATTTATCTTTACAAAATTTTAACTAGATGTTTCATCCTACTCCTTCAAGCTAATTTTTGTTGTTAGCTCAGCTTTTGATTGTATTTCTAGAAATGTAACTTTGATTGTTTCCATGAGAGGAAAATTTTTGAAAGAATTCATACTTCAAAAAAGCTGCAGGATTAGAAAGACTAATAAAACTAAAGAATATATATGACTTTTGCCAAAGTAATTTCAATCCAAATCTTCAGTCAACGTTGTTAAGACTATGTTTTCAAAATGAAAAATAAAGATCTTTTCCTTATTCTACACATCATATTCTTCTTTATTACATTTGCTTTACTTCAACAAGTCGCTTCACAAACACGTGTACCGGAAATTTGATTCAAATATTATGCGTATAAAAGACAAGATATGCTAGCTGAATATCTCCAGTTTCATATTTGGTCTTTTATGATCGTTTTTATTTATCTATGCCCGAAGCAATTACATCTGTCATACTAATAGTCAAGATTTTCTAGATCTTCAGTTAAAATAATGCTCTCTAATATATATTTAATAGTGAGAAATATGTGTCTGAGCATTTAGTGCAAGAAAATTTTTGGATCACATGAGCAATTTTTATAGGTTGAAAGTATTTCTATTTATTCCATTTCAAATAAAGAAAATTTGCAGCGAAATAAAACTGCTATTCTCTGTTCTTACTAATATTCGTGTCTAATTTTTAAAACTGATCAATTTTTATGCTTTCTATTTTTTTTCTTGTGCATCATGATTGCGATGTTTTAGAAAATGTACAATTTCTTTTACAGATTGTATATTACTATTTAATGCTAGTTTTCATTTACTGGCATCAGAAGGTAACGATGACATTAAGTTAATGATCATGAATGTAAGAGAATTCTATGTGGTAGTTTAGTTGATGATACATAAAAATTTAGAAAAAAATCATTTAAAATTTCTTTTATTTCTATGATGTTCTAGAAAAATCACTATAGGAAAAAAGAAGTCAGAGAATCTATCTCAATTAAAGATTTGATTAACACTAAAATCTAAAATGTCTTTTATTACGTCGTATTTCAAAACAAATTGGTTTTAAAAAACTTGAATTCTAAATCAACCTATATCGTAACTTAACAGCAACGATCTTCTTATGAAATACCAATCTTTCATGAATACAAACTAGATTAGTGTAAAAAGCTTTGTTCATGCTTTATAAATTTTCTGTAAATTCCTTTTGCTTCTCTCTTTGTTATTCATAACTTCATTTGTATTGATTGGCACGTGCTCCTACTGCTGCTAAATTTCTTGCAGATATATAAAGTTCACAAGTTTCTATGATTTAGTTTTGGAAAGTAGTAACTAATTAAAAGGTTTTTAAATACATAAATAAATGAATGACGTCGCTTTTTGTTTTAGTTAAAACCTTGGGGACAGATGATAAAAACTAGTATCATTTTCATGATCTTGACATACGAAAGTCTTTGAATAGATCTTACCAAGATCTAAGGCACAGATGTATCTGATGAGATCAAGATTTACAAACGAATTATCTTTCAAAGATCTTGACAAGACCTTGATTACAAGTCGTTCGACTAGGGAGGATATCATTATCATGTGATCTTATATGGAAAATTAATTCAAATATAACCACCAGAGAAAGTTTTTTGAAAAATATGAAATAATAGATTATTTCAAATATATTTCTAGAATAGTAAAATCAAAAACAAACACTGATTCTGTCGAATTCTTTGTCTACTATGCATTTAAATGGTTTGTTGTTTTTGAAGAGAGAAAAAGAAAAATATTAAAGTTCTTTGATGAATTTTGATGTGGAAATGATAAAACATTTGGTTTTGTACGAATTATGCCTTTTCTCTATTTTTTACTGTGACAAATTTCCTTGTTTTCTTTCCTCATTCTTCATTTGAGCACACGTCAATTTTACTAGAGAAGATGCAAGATGAAGAATAGATTTTCTATATCCATGTGATCGCTCATGATATGTATATAGAAAAGATGAAATAAAACGAAAAATTCCTGCAGCCAATGAAAAGATTTTTGAAAGGTTCTTCATAACAGAACTTAAAATTTTAATTATCTACTAATATATGTAAAAAACACTATCATTAGATTTTATGTAAGTGTATACAATGTAAATTTCTATTTGAAATCTTCGGCTGAATATAAATAGTCTTCTTTTCATAATAATTTAATTAAATTCATCTTCATATCTCTTCATCTTATTAATAGAACTCATATTATTTTTAAACCTCTATTTGTTTCCGCAAACCGCAACTAAAAACTCATTATCAGCTTTATTAGGAAGATATTTAACTTTATGTTTCTCTGTCATTGTAAACATTATACTTGACGAGCTCTTGACGTGCTGATGTAGCAATTTTGATGAAGTGAAATGCATGAGAATAAGAAAGAAAATGATGTTTTCGTAAAATCAACACTTAAAACGGTTTACTGACAACTTAAAACATATTTCAATCAAAGCTTTATTTATTATTCAGGTTTATCAGTCTTTTTAATTATTTTTTTTCGATCAGATCATGTTACAAAATTTGAAAGTATTTAAATTAATAGAAAATAAAGAGAAATTGTTTCTCTCTATTACGCGCGACTACCATCAACCATTTTTTATTCTCGGATAATCAAAAAAATGAATCAAATAGAACTTTCAACAGAAATGAAGCCACAAGTATTTGAGAGAACGCCTGATATTATAGCTATGAACTGAGTTTCTCAATCTCAGCACTTATTTATATTCTATAGAAATGTAAATTATTTATTGTTTAGCTTATTGTGGATAGATTTATTTCATTTAGCACTTTAACAAACGCTTCAAGTCTTTGTTTCTTCTATATCATTGTTTCAGAAAAAAACAATGGACCAAACTATTTGATTTAGTCAAAATTCTTCGTAATATGTCTATCATGTTTCATCAATTCATTTTCATATAAATCTACATTATGAACACAAAACTGAATAAATGTTTAGCATTGTATTTTATCATATATATACATATTTGTATTTCCTTGGTTATATTCAGGACTCATTTTTCACTGACACAGAAGGTAACAAAAGCAAGTTGACGTGAGAAGTAAATTAAATGAACAACTAACGAGGGAACCTTTTCGGTTGTCCCCCTTCAAAAGTTATGAACATTTTTATTTTGCTTCTATAGTACTTAAGAGTGGGCCGCGAGATCACCTACCTGTTTTATTAGAAGCTAGCCACCACTCAAAGTGATTTTCAATTTAGATATCTCAAACGATAGATCATTATTCGAAGCATCTACATCCAAAATAGTAGCTCTTTCTGACTTACCTATGAAAAATGCCAAGATCTATAAGTGATACACCCTTTGACACTTGATGAAAACATCGAGATTTGTGGGTGCTGTTAATATTTTGCCTTTTTTCCTACGTCCGCCCATTGATTTTAGTCTGGAGACGTCTTAAAAGATGTAGAATTTCAAGGACTATTAGAAAATACATAAATCATTTTGGGATAGCATAATCCGGCGTGACTGGAGTTAAAATACTAAAACATTTAATTTTAACCAATCGTCATTTTTGTCCGTATCCTGGAATTATCACTTGATGAATGATATTGTATAACTAAGTCAGCTACCGAATTTTGTAGAGAATATATTTCTGCATCTTTTAAGATGTCTCGAAACTCAAAGCAATGAGCAAATGCAGGAAAAAAGGTAAAATATTAACAGCACTCAAACTTCTCCATATTTTCATCAAGTGTCTAAGGGTGTGTCATCGGTAGATCTTGGCATTTTTCCATAGGTAAGTCACAAAGAGCTAATATTTTGGATTTAGATGCTTCGAATAATGATCTATCGTTTGAGATATCTAAATTGAAAATCAATTTGAGTGGTGGCTAGCTTCTGATAAAACTGGTAGATGATCTCGCGGCCCACTCTTAAGTACTATAGAAGTAAAATAAAAATGTTCATAACTTTTGAAGGGGGACAACTGAAAAGGTTCCCTCGTAAGTAAGAATGTACATATTTCAAGAACAGTTATTGATGGCAGAAGAACTGATATAGAATTAGTAATCCTATGAATTTTTTGTTTTAACAATAAAAACTAAGAGTGGACTGATAACTGTTACAAGCTTTTTTTCTGTGTTCTTAGCGCATTTCATGTCCAAACTGTCGTTCTTTCTTTGTCTTTTCCCACAACCAGTCATCTCATAGACTCTCCAATTCACGATCAGATGGGAGTGCTTTTCATCGTTCTTCTGACCTAAACGCTTCTACGGCCTTTTGTTGGCTCATACTTTCGTTTATCTGAGCATAAGTATCAGATGGAACCGAGAAATGTGTATCAAGTATTTCAAAAAAGCCATTCCTACATTTAGCCTATTGACGATGTTGTTCTTCTCGTTCAAACCGACGCTTCTCCTTCAGGTATTTAGTATAACGTACGCATCACCTTGACATACTGTTTAACGCTCGATAAGTGCGGTAGTTAATGATTTCTTCAAATACCTGTTCTCATTGCAAGACTAATATATGCCTTTGCCAGCAAGCAGTTGCATGAATGCTTCTTCGGTCTTGTTGCGGGAGAAAGTGGTGAATTTCCCCTGTGATGATGGTTCCGGCTGAAAGGCTAAAAAGTAAAAATTAATCAAATTCCGAAAAACATTGGAAATCTTTGTGTTTAATGATCCCAAGTGAGTATTTTTGGCTACAAGATTGTTGTTGTATTTTCATTCATTGGATTCAGAGTATTCGCGCCATTTTCGAAATTATGACAGGAAAGATGAATTAGAAAGTTCTTTAGATGTCCTTAGTTCATCTGGTTTTTCTCATTGACTTGTTCTAATGATTGTATTGAAGTAGAATTTTACCTTCCGATGGCACATGTTCAGTCTATTTATCCATCAGACACATCTAAGAGGAAGTAGCAGAGGTTTTCGTCTTTTTTTTTCAGATCAACCTATTCTTGCAATGAAAATTGTGATCGTTGGTGGTGGTCTTGGTGGATTTGCAGCCGGAATCGCCTTACTACAGTATGGATACACAGATATTACAGTTTATGAACGAGACATAGGTATGGACAGTAGACGCCAAGGCTATGGACTGACAATTCTGCAAGGAATCAGTGCACTGAAACGGTTACAAGTGTTCCAGCAAGTACACTCGCTAGATACTCCTTCTAGATCACATTACATTTTTGACAAATATGGAAGTATGATCGGTTTTTTTGGCACTGCATTTTGGCCAGAACAGGACAATCAGCCAAAATCTAGGAAGAAGCATAATTTACATATTGAAAGACAAGAATTACGAAGGATTCTCATGAACAGATACATTTATTTGCATCCGCTAGGTTCCCAAGGTATTCAATGGGATCATCGTATTGTTCAGATTGATCGTGTCCTACGCAAAGTTTCATTTACCAAAGACCATACAGTAACTGGTGTTGATTTGGTTATTGGAGCTGACGGAATCAATGGTTTAGTACGTTCTTTCAAGTATAGTCCTCTTGCAGATGCTCCACTCAATTATTTGGGTATATTGGTGGTATTAGGAATTACTGGACGTATCGATCATTTCCTTACAAAAGATCGTGTATTTCAAACTATGGATGGATGCTTTAGACTTTTTGCTATGCCATTTTCGAAATCCAGACCAGAACAATCCATTATGTGGCAGCTGTCCTTCCCTGCTACCCTACCACTAGCAACTGAATTATCACGTGATCCAGGATCACTGAAGCAGATGCTGCTAGAAAAATGTGCTGATTGGCACTCACCAATACCTGAAATGATTGAAAGAACACAATTGGATCTGCTTATGGGAATACCAGCATTTGATAGAGATCTAGTCCCAATTTCAGATCCAAAATTGAATGGTATTCAAATTGCACTCGTTGGTGATGCTGCTCATCCAATGTCTCCTTTCAAAGGCCAAGGTGCCAATCAAGCCCTGCTAGATGCTGTTGAGCTGGTAGATATGATCGCACAGAACAATCAAGATCTACATTCATCAATTAGCCAGTATGAAGATCGGATGCTAAAACGAGTCTACACCAAGGTTATGCAATCCCGAGAACGTGTTACAAGCTTCCATAGACCGGAAGCACTATCAACAGAAAATTTTATATACCGTGGCGTTGACGAAGAACTGATGAAGAAGCTGAATAGCCTTGAAATAAATGTCCATTGGAACGATCCAAAAGTATCCATTGAACAAGCCATTATTGACAAATTAAATGGTAAATGATTCACTATTTTTATTTATGTTATTTAGCTTATGCTCTGAAAAAAATAAGGTACCATACGAAACAAAAAATGGTTTCGTGCGAGCTGCAAAACTTGAAAAAAGTTTCGAACACGGTAACAAAATATAGAAAGAGTTTCGTACATGATATGGAAATTAAAAGAAGTTTCGAATTTTGTAACGAAATGGAAACTTTTTTGAACGTTTCGAGTTTGTTGCAAGGATGTGTGCGTCTCGCAGCGCTTGCGTGCATGCGGGTATGAACTTTCAGTTCAATCACATTCACACCCACATTCACATCCAGATGAGTCCCGACAGTTGAGTTCCCTGACATCTGTGCCTTAACACCTTATCAAAGGAAAAAACATGATCTTTATAAACTTTGTTACAAAGAACTAGAGATTAAATAAAGCTCTCGCCTTTCTAACTATTCTTAACTTGTACATCCTTGCCAGTTAATAATTATGTGTTATAGTTGTTCATCTATTTGTTCGTATAAGAAATGTTTCTCAAATGTACAGTTCCAGTTTTCAGTTTTTCAGTAGAAATCGAATTATCACGTTCTTCTGCTACAAGATCTTTATTCATTCGTATACAAAGAGTGTGGCACTGATTTCTGAATTTACCGAGGAACATCTACAGTCACACTTTAGAGAGCGCCCAAATAAACGCCAATATCTGCAATCACCGACAAACATATCCTCACTATTTCCAGTACTCACCCCTACAACACTTAATTATTAATTTGCAATGATATATATATGACAAGAGTCGTTAGAGAGACGAGAGTTCTATGTAATTTCTAGTTTTTTCTGATAAAATTTATAAAAAATGATTATTTTTTACTTTAATAATCTATTGAAACTCAAGTGTTGAGACTCATCTTTCGCGTCACGTCTATCTAGATACGCTCGAAATGGCTCATTTGAATAGGAGAAATCGTAGCAAACATTGATTTCATCATCAAACTGTCAATAGTTGTACACATCATTTCTATATTTTAGGCTGAACGATGACAATCATTGCCATAGCGACGGTTCTCAATACGACCACCATTTCATCGGCCAAAGACACATCTAACAACCGAGCATATATACGGAGATTGTCTGTGCAGTCCTGTACACATGCAAAATATTATCTTTTACTGCTTATGTCGTCTTTGGGTATTATTTTTTTTTCTTATCAAAAGATTTGAGAATAAAACATTCGGTTTTCATGTTATTTTTGTTATACTTATAGTTAATTGAGTTCAATTATATTATTCAGTCTCGATGGTTCTTCACATTTATATACAGGGATTGTTTCTCCATCGACCATTGCAAAATATATTATTTGGAAATTCATCGACGCATTTACTTATTATTCTAGTTTGTTTTGTAAGGCTTGAACATCACTTGAACGACATTTATCTATTGTTTACTCGAATGTATTCAATAGAAAACAAGGACGAATTTGTTTTCACTGTATACAAATGATCGTCATCTGCCTGTACCTTTTCGTTTGGTATTTTGCTATCGATTTTATTTATCCTTGCAGCAACGCATTTGAGTTCTCTTTAGTTTTTTCTCTATATAGTATTGAATTGATAGCTCATCAAGTTCTTCCATCCGTCCTCATTGCACTTGTTTATTTTACACTGTTTGTACGAGTTATACTTTCTCGACATCGACTACATCAAGCGATTAAATCACACAAATATCGAAAAGACAGCATAAGACTACTAACCATATCCACCGTCTATCTGCTCTATAGTGCACCAATTTCACTGAACTTTATTGCACAAGTTGCCGGACTGTCTATATCCTTTTCAAATGATTTATATACGAGTGTGCTCATTTATTGGTCATACGGAAACGTCATTCTTTTGCCCATTGTGATGAAAAAACTGAAAGCAATTTTTACCATTCGCAGTTTACGAGAACAAAATCATAGGATGAGAGCGAGGGATAGCTGATGGTTAGTGACATGCGAAGATGCTCCTCGATTCGATTGTAAATCGAACTCTACGTCGGAGTTACATTAGTTAAAGAATGTTTCTTCTTTTTTTCACATAGCAAAGACTTTATTCTTCATATATCAATTAAAAACTCAAAAAATGTGAACCAATTATTCTGAAGCTCATTGAAAAAACTTCGTGGTCAAGAAAAAAAGTAAAATAAAACACGTTGAGCTCTGCCAATGAGCACATTCGTACAAGAAAACACAAGAAACATACTAATCAAAGTAATCTTCTCTATGCTAAAAATCATCGATCACAGTTTCATTGAGTCTTGATTGTTTAGGTAATGTAGAAGTTGGTTCATTATGAGGTACTTGTGTTGCAAGAGACATTGAGATCGTTAGGATGTGTGGGTGTGAATGTGAGTCATCTCGCCATCAATACTCACACCCACACCTGTTTAGGGTGCTTAAGTAATTGGCATTTTGTTACCGTTAAGTTTTTACCTGCTTGTTTTCAAAATGAGTATCGGAGATGTTGAGGATTATGAAAAATTAAATAGATTTACAATAGAATTTCCCTTAACTTCCTAGATTTCGAAAAAATAACAGAAGATTTAATGTATACAGTATTTGATAAGTCTATGGAACAACTTGCATATTCACTCAATAACGATTACAATGGCAGCAGTGACGAAAAGTAACATAGAGCAATCTACTGTTGCTACAGTGGGTTGCTAAATTCACCTAAAAAGAAAGAATGAATATTTCTTCGTCATCTACATTGAATGTGCAGGAAAAAGAACTTCAAAACTTGATTCATGCTATCATCATTGAGTTGCAAGTGCCCAAAACTTCGCATGATCATGTATCGAAACGACGTATTTTTTTTGTCATTAATGAAACTGAATGTAATCAAAGCATACAGAATCGTGCAAGCATCCTTATGGTTGACGTCATTAATAGGGGAGACATGTGCTTTCAAGCAGTCACCTGCGACGAGAGAGAAAGAAAAAGGAAATATCGTCCTCATGATGACATCATTGCAGCATAATATCGATATTTTGTACGCACGCAAACAATTTTTTTCGATACAACGCCTTAGATCCTCGTTGATTTCTCTTAATTTAAATTGGAATATCAACAAATTAGATAATCAGGTAATCTTCGTCTTAATATATGAATCTACTTTTTGACTAATTCTTGCGAAAAAATATTGCGAATATGTGAAAACATTTTCGTGCTCGAAACTATCTGTAAAAAGGTCGATTTTCGGCGAAAAAATTTAACTAAAATGGTATTTGCAATTTACACGGGCTGAGGAAAGTTTCAAAATCAAGTGAGATCCAGTACAAGTTTGTTTTTTATTCTAAGCGGACTTTTTAACTGTTACCTTGGCATGTTAACTGAGCAAAATTCAGGCAATCAACTGGTTCAGACTATTTAGATGAATCAGTTGTTTGCAACGGCAAGATTCTAACATCTGTATCCGATAGTTTATTAGAACAATTGAGAGATCTTGGCACATTTTCGGATTCATAAAACTTTTTCGAAAAGTTATTAAGATTGGATAAACTTGATGCATTGGCACAAAGAGACACTTGCGTTGAAGGAGATTTTCCCCTGTTTTCATATTGAGAACTTTTTGAAATATCATTTAAATCTACTAAGACAATTTCTTATGTTGAAAGAGATGCTGTTAGACCTTTTGATTTTTCGAAAAACATGCAAGAATCGATCCACCGGATCGTTTTCATGACATTTACTGATTATAACCTAAAATATTAACAACAACACTATGCTTGAGAAAACTAGTTTTTGTATGATCAGCATCTACATATGCATATGAATATGAAACCATACTTTTATCAGAAAGACTGTTACTATAATTTTGCAACAGCCTGATAGATTAATAATGTTGAATGCATGCCGAAAATGCGAGAGTTAGGAATTCAGATGAGTATGGAAAATCAATTTTTTTGAGACTATGTTAATTTAATATTTTCCCAAAAGCCTCAATTTTTAGAGCTGCATTTTCATGCAATCAAATATAGTGAATGATATTATCAGGAAATAGAAGATAGATGCTTGAATGCAGATATTTTACCTTTTGAGCATACCACTTCATGGGGATCTATTTTACATAGCACTTTGCGTAAATAAAATGAAAGATGTCGCTAATGAACCATGGAGACATATAGCAGACTTGATTGCCTACTCAGTTTTTTTTCATCTCAATAGATAAATAAACATATAAAAAGTTTCAATTTCTGCACTGAGAAAAGTTTCGCATAGCCAAACAACGCTAGATTCGAGTGTGACGACACCTTAGAGTCGTAGTTTTGGGTCAAAGCTCAAGCCTTTCAAGTTTACACTTTCCCCAGCCTATGCCTATATATGCTTTCTCATGTTGGAATAAGAATGCTTGAGTTCTTTATAGGGTCAAATCAAAGAGAGGAGCTTACACAATCGTGGCCTGTAAGTCGATATAGAATAAAAAGCTTTCTTATTCGACTCATAGCTGCCTATATTTTGTTCAAAGTGTAAGTGTTACATTTCGCTCAGTTAAACTTACATTTTCATTTGTGCTACAAGTCTTTTGACTCCAGAATTCTTTGCTAATATTGGTCTATTATATGTTGACTTTGCATTATTAGCCATAGAGTCATTTGTTCTTTCTTAACGTATTGTTTTCAGTAGACGTTTTGAGACTCATCGATATGAAAATTTCTTCGTTAAAATATATTATTTATCTTTGCTTTGAAACAAAGGTCTACTTCTTCTAAGCTATGCTTTTCAAAGCTAGTGTCTTTTACTAGCAAGCCTGATTATCTGAGTTTATAAATTGACTAAAATTGCACTTCGACATTCAAAAGCATGTTTTCATTAAATGGCATGTGAAGTCTTTTAGCTGTGATGGCCTCATCTTCTGATATTTTCGACCAAGTCAAAATTTGTTTGACACAGATTGAATTTCCTATTAAATCAAAGCAGCATTAGTTTTAAAAGAATTGTTGTATTTTATATCAAATTGAAAATAAAAGTTACCACCAACAACTTTCTCTATTTCCCGTCTAGTGAGCAGTCATGGGCGATCAAAATGTGTCAACTATAAATGCCTCACAAACTCGCTCTGCTCCTTTTGGTCCTGCCAAAGTGATAAAGAAAACAACTGGACTATTCAAATCGAAACGCTTTCACTTTCAGCTCATTCTGCCCTTCTCGATCGCTATCCTGTCACTCATCTTCGGCATTCCTCATATCCACAACTGTCCCATCCAGCCATCCATTCCTATTTTTCTTATCGTTCAAGGCGCTGCCGGCATCCTGCTTCTGTGCATCCATTTGCTTGCTACCATCTATATTCTGTGCTTTGTCAAATTCAAGTATGTCTTTATTGGTGTTATTTCCGTTCTGATCAGTCTTCTTGGCTTGTTCCTCTTTGCTTGGTTCATCGTGGGCAATGTATGGGTTTTCAGCGTAGTGAAACGAGTGCAATTTACGGAACGTACTAATGAGAATTCATATTGCAATCGCACTCTTTACCAATTTACCTTTTGGCTGCTTATTACGCAGTATATTATGATCATGTACTTTTTTTGCTCATTTACGTGGATGCCACAATCGACACAGTCGCCTACCAACGGTATTATCAAGGTGCGAAAACAAGTACCCAAAGTCAAGCGAATGTTACGAGCCAAACTTCACGAACCACCGACAACATCGATTACGATGAATAATAGAGTTTGAAAGTTATACTTTCATTAACCTGTTATTCTACCACAGCACAATTCAATGTAACTGGCTGATGAATTTTGGGAGACAATTGTACTTTTTCCGATGAATGACATATATCTTGTTCGTTCTCGAGTTTTTTTCTGAAATAACTTGTCTTATTCTTCCATGACCAATTGAGTTTCGAATGATAATTCGATACCTATGTGAGATAGAGAAAAGCGACTCCAATTTTTTATTTAGAACACGAAAAAAATTGTTCAACTAATTGACCTTGATCAAATATTGTTAACGAATGAAAGAATTTGAGCTCAAATTGAGTTTGATTATCATGGCAATATCATTGAATAAAACAAATCAAATCAAATCTTTGCAATCAGCCTCGAAATCTCTGACAGCAATTGGTCGAACATTTTTCTCAATCAGTTGATGAATACAGAATCGTTCTCAACTAAATCTGAATTTTGTTTCGAAAAAGTTTCACAATATGTTGATGAGAAATGATCATCGTTATCCGCAATCACTGAATCTTATTCCAGAAAAAAAAGATTTGTCTCATCCATGCATTCTAAGTCGCTAACGACACATTGAATCACATTTGTAATTGTTTATTAATTCAAAAACAAATCCGATCTCTTCCTTCACATTTCACATTCGTTTGTTTTTCATATAGTTTCAAATGAGTCTTGTCGAACAATATCAAATATTTTCTTGGTTGGATGGATGCATGTGGGCTTGAGTATTGTGGGTGGATGGATGTGGTATGGATCTTCTATTAACTAACTCCCACACTCATACTCACGCCCTAGAACTAAGAAATATCAAGTGTTACCTTGTAATTACTTTGTTAAAGTACTCCGCATACAATTTGCTAACGTACATTAGTTTTTACTTGGCATTTTTTATGTAGTGCGAAATCTTACAACACATATATATATTTAATACAAAGTTATCTTCAAAGCTATTATAAGATTCACGACTCTACAATGGTTTACTAATAGCATGGTTATGTTAATGGAAAAAATCGTCGATCAGCAACCTATTCGAAGTTTATAGACAACAATAAGTAGAGTCATACACATCCATACCTGCTGAAACATACATGGGATGTGGATGAGTGTGCATGTCGCTGTGAGTGTAAGTATGGTTGTGTGGCTCTTGGTGTGAGTGTGATTGCTTTGAGGCGAAGATCAATACCTACCCTAAACAGACTGTCACCCCTACATCCATACCCACACTCTTACTTTCTATAAGTCTTTACTTAGTAACGTAATGATACCTTGTTTTCTCAGATGCTTTTAGCGAACGTCAATAAGGGCATCCCTTCCCCTTTTCTCTGGGTTTCTAAAGAACGGCTAGACCAAAACTTATGAAATTTTCAAAGTAGATAAATTTCGACTAGTACAGTAAAGGTTGTCATAGACTCAAACTTTCCAGATGCTTTCTTCTACTATGAGATATAAGCAGCTCAGATGCCAAGAATGGCCTGAATTTTTCCGCTTTGAAAACAGTCAAAACTCATTATTTACGGCTGAATTTCTTTTGTGACAACTAGGATCAAATTGGAGTGTATGCGCATTTTTTCTGCCTAGGGCAAATTTTGTAAGATGTGCCAAAAGTTATCAGAACATTATTTCAAGAAAAGCAAAAATAAATGCACCCTGATTCAGCGCTAGTTGCTGTACAAAAAATTTCCGTTCGATTCGTTGCAATGTCTGGGAGAAAAGGAGGAAAACGGATGAAATAACTATACTAATATCTATTCAAAAATATAATGGACTCGGTGGTAAGTAGAATAACTTTTATAAGAAAACAGCTAGAGAGCTGCGATTTTCATTGTTCAAAATCAGACAAGGAGCTTTATCTATCTACCTAAAATTGATTCGTTCAACTTATATCGAAGTGGTCACTGTGTGGTCAAACTTTTCTCAGACAATGACATGAAAAATTTTCCGTCACATGTTTTATATATGAAGGTTAGTATCGACTGAGAGGCCTTTTCTCTTTGCATTTATGCAAGTTCCAAAATTTTCTCAACCTTCATTTTGCTGCTGAACAACGTGGACGAAGACCCTGTCCAGTCGTTCAAAAAAGCGCTTTTGCACACAGATTCACATTTCTTTTCTTTTCTTTTCGGCTGTAAAAAAAGAAGGATAATGATAGTAATGCAGTCATGAAATTATGTATGTGTGCGACACCACAGTAGGGAATATTAGCTGGTGCAAAGTAGGAGAAAGAAAAGTGTAAAAGAAAAAAAAAATCTACAGCGTGCCTTATTACATTTTAGTCGAATTGCTTGAAAATTGCAAAACAGCAGAAGGAAAAAAATAGTGCCAGCAGGAAAGTTATTCTTGATACATCAAATATTAATTAAAACCTAGTGAGTTGATTGACTAATCATTTTGTTTTATTCAAAATGTTTGTTGTTATTGTTCAGATAATTTAAATAATGTCTTCTTATTCAATTTCTTCTGGTCTTAAAGACACACTGATAGAAACAACATTCTTTGCTTTAGACGATTCACAGAGCAATTATGATGTTATTATTCAATTTCATTCTGCCGAGGTTAATTTGATATTAACTTCATTTTACAATATATTTTCTTCTTTCAGGACATACCAAAGATGGATGTTTTTGGACATGCTGATCCGTATTTTATAGCAAAAATTGATGATCAAATATCATTTACGTGAGTGTGATTTTTTACTCGATTTAAGCAGAAATATCAAACTTAACTCAAATGAATTGAGCGAGAAACTTTTTTCAATGATACCTCTATTTTCGTAGATAATAAAATCAGTACAATTAAGTAACATTAGAAAGTCATCAGGTTTCTAAAGCTAAACATATATTTTATTATGTTTTTTAATTGTATGTTGAAATTCTAGATCAACTATTCTATCAAATACGGCAACACCTAAATGGGACGATGAAAAATGGATTGTTCGAAATATTCCTTTAAATGCTATACTTACAGTTAAAATCTATGATAAAGATGATGCAAAACTTTTTGACGATTACATTGGTAAATTTGAGGTTCTTAATTTAATCAATTATCATGCTTCAATAACAGGTCATAAAGTAATTGGTCCATTCAATCGTTACCATGGTTTTTTTCATTTATCTATTCAATCAATGGAATCATCAGAAGAAACAAAACATCTTCCTCGTTATACGTTTGACGGTCCTTGTCGATATTCTCGTCATGATTCGTTTGCTGTTGGTTGTTTAACTATGCTTAATCCTGATTGCATTTATTCAACATGGAAAATACAAATACGAAGAATTTCCGTTTTTTTTAAACCTCAAGAACGTCAATATTGGAATAGAAAATATAAAGTAGCACAAATGATATTTGGCAATTGTCTTCTTTCATTAGCGTCACAAAGTACACTCAAATTAGCGCATAAAGTACTTTATGGTCGAACATTAAAACATAATGAAAATGGACAATTAAATAATGCTGATGATCTTTGGAAATTTGTTTTCTCAGATCGAACAACAAAGCGTATTAAACCATGTATTTATACATATGTTATTGATGACAATACATGGCGTTTTAGTGAAACTGATGCTCAAGTTTTTGCAGATGTCGCAAGTAAACATGCACTATTAGCTAATGCATCAGAATATGTTCGTTATGCTGGCCAATTTCATCCACGTCCAAAATATGGATGGAATAATTGTGATGATGAATGGGAATTAGTATTCGATAATGAATCTGGTACTTATGCTCCAAATGCTTATCTATTGATTAATTTGAAAAACTTGCTATTATTCAATTTTCCTGGATTAAATATTGTTACATATGAATATAAAGATCCGAAGTTGAAAGAAAGTGTGACAGAGTTAAAACATGCGATAGAAAAATATAAAAATAGTACAACGGCAATTCAACATCTTGTTTTGACTTGCCCGTGTGTACCTTAGTATCGAACAATTCATATGATTTGTGATACTAGATTTTTCGTAAACTTTCTTTTGTTCAAAAATATTTTTCTAGATATTTTTTTGAGACATTATATTTAATTGAATGTTGTACTTAACATACTATTGAATTGATATAAGAATTAATTTCTATTGCATATCTTCTTAATCTTTTATTGTTAGATAATTGATTTCAAACGCATTACCTTCATATAATTACAATATGAAAGTATTGTGCGAGTTTGACAAAAATCGAAATGAATTTCACAATGAAATCATTGGTATCAGGGTGTGAGGTGTGGATGAGTTAATTTCTGCACTGACAACCAGACCCCCAATTTTCAATCAAAACATGAATTACTTTTCTCTGTATATATACTATAAGATCGGTGTGTTAATAATTTTCTTATTGATTATTGTTATTGTGAATCGGTTAAACGGAACATATGAGATAATTAGGTGTTGGATGAAATAACAAGTTAAAATTGTCAAATATGTTCTTCTTCAGCAACTTCCATTCAGCTAAACTTATTTTGAGTCTTAAACGAAATTTTGGTCGGAAATATTATTCATTGAAAAGTTCAATAGAACTAAAAATCGCTTGAAAATGTTTTTCAAAAATTAGTTTTCTGTATAAATTTATTGAGTCTTTTAAACTATTCATCTATTAGACAAAATCCATGAAAACTTGATCTTTGCTCATGAGACTCATTGAACTAAATCTCGATAAATTTTCTTGCTTTCCTTGGTACATACGTGTGACTATAGTCGAATGCTTTAACATACTAAATGAATTGGTGTCTTCAAAAGAAATTTATTTCGAAAAGGAATTCTATGGTTGATCATTGAATTCATATTCAAAAAGCTCTGGATTAAAAAAATATTTCTAATCAGCTATTTATTCTGATAAAAAGAACCGGTTTGTTTTTTATATCATAATTGATTTCGAAGATTGATCAAGTGTTGTTTTGTTTTGATCAAAGAAGTGAATTATTTTTTGGTTGGATGCTCAAACTTATAATACAATTAAAATAAACAAGTTTATTTTAGGAAAATGTGATTAATTTATTTGAAAGTTTAAATCATCGCAATAAGTCTCAATAATGAATGACGATTATTCTCATAAGAAATGCATGATAAACTGCTCTTGTATACGTTACTGGAGAAAAAAAAATTGAAGGTAAATTAGTCATGCATAGAAGTCCCACATGCATGTGTCAGAAATGATTGGATTATGAAGTACATACTCGTTCTCCCTTTTATTTGCTATATAAATGAGATTGATTGTGTTTATTATTAATATATTGTCAATAAGTAAACTGTTCTATCTCTCAAATGACTGTCGAAACGAAGAATAACGAAACAATATCCATAGTCAATGGGTTACGTGTGCCTGCACTGTTTGATGTCGATTTATTTCGTTCAGGTCTTGAGTATGAAGCACAATCTGATGATATATTTATTCTTACTTATCCAAGGTCAGGTACACATTGGATCTCAACTATTGTTTATGGTTTATTAACTGATGGAAAACCATTTGATGAAGATACGGGTGATTATTTGGCAAAGATCCAATTTCTCGATCGATTTGGAAAAGATATTGTTAAGACGACAATGATTCATCCCGGTGCTATTCAAACTCATTATCCATTTTATTGTGTTCCATATCATCCTCAAGCAAAATATATTTGTGTTATTCGTCAACCTAAAGATGTTTGTGTTTCTTGTTATCAAATCTTATCTTCAAATTCAGCATTTCGATTTTCACAAATCGATTTTTCGACATTTTTTCAATTATTTATCAATGGTCAAACACCTTATATTGATTATTTTGATCATTTAGATTCGTTATGGTCACACAAAGATGATGAAAATGTCTTGTTGGTTTCATACGAACAGATGAAAAATGATCTTTGTGGTGTCATTGATAAAGTAGATTAATTTCTTAACATTGATATGAGTGATAAGAATCAATTAATCTATTGTATAGAAAAAACATTCGTCATTTGAATATATGAAAAAGAATTTTGATTCAAATCTAAATAGCTTTCTTGCGAAACATAGACAACAATCAGAAGATTCGATTCAATTTATTCGGAAAGGCATTGTAGGTGATTGGTCATCGTTCATGAATGACGAACACAAAGTGAACAATTAGATTGAATTACAGCGGAAAAAGACTCGTCATATGTTTGGATGGAGCTCATTTTGGCATCCATAATCGAATATTGACACGCTCGATCAACAATCTATCCATTGATTAATAATCATTTCTTTACTTGTATGTTGACAACTTTCAATATTTCAATTCTACATAAAACAATTCTATTATTCTTCTAAAAAACCTCCTTTTTATATGATAAAGTTTGTCGCTTTTTTTTCGAATAAATTCAGTGATTCAGTTATTAATGCTCACAGCATTCAATAAGAAATTTAACAGGAGAAATTCCTACTTTTTACCGACTGTTTTCTCATGTTAGATTGAATTGGAAAAGATTTTGTTGTGATTTTCAACGATAGAGAATTTAGTGAAGGTTTTATTGATATATTCACTTCGAAATTAATATATTTATTCTTTTCTTCTAACGTTCAAGATTCTCAATGCCATTAAGGTTGAGGTGTAGAAACAATTAATTAATTTGAATTTATTAACATAAACTCTTATCAATAGTGAATTTTTGCACACGATGATTTCCATAATCAACTACGTAGAGATTACCGCTAAGATCGAATGATAGATCATGTGGATAGCTAAGTTGATCATATCGAGAACCTATACCACGACCGCCAGCTATTACTTTGCCAGATTTAGCTCCTCGTGTCCAACGCATTATTCGGTGATTATTAGTATCGGCAACATAGAGAGTGCCTAATTCATCAACAATAACACTGTACGGTTGTAACAATTGATCTAAACCATCGCCGAGAGATCCACCCGCAAGAATTGAAAATTGTGTAGCTGAAGTATCATCGACTTTTATTACTCGATCACGTCTTTCCTCGGCTACGTAAATAGATTGGTTTCGATCAATGAACAAAAATCGTGGACCACCAAGTCTTGATGCAACCAGTTGTCCCGTTGTCGCACCAATACGCCATTTTCTCACTTCACCTTTTCTCCAATCAGATACATAGAATAATCCTTGTTTATCTTGTGATATGCCAACAGGAGACAATATATCTTTAATAATGGTTTTTCCAACTTTAGCACCTTGAAACCATTGTTGAATACGTTGATTTTCCGTATCACTAATGTAAATTGTTCCATCACTATCGACAATAACATCCGATGGATGATTCAATTGATCATTATTATTTCCACTTCCTTTTCCACCTGCGACTAGTTGACCACTCGAAGCACCTTTTATCCATTTAACTATACGATGATTCTTCGAATCTGCCACATAAACAGATTGATAGTCATCAACAAAAAGTCCCCAAGGACCATACAATCGATAAAGTGCAGATCCAAGACCGTCACTACCAGCTACAGTAGTACCATTTGTAGACCATATTGCATTTTCACAAATACCATCACTGGGCTTCAATGGTGGTGACGAAGCTAAATGAATAGAGAAAATAAAATATTTATCTTTTGTACATAAATTTAAAATATGATGTAGTACTTGTGCTTGTAGTCGTTGTATCATTCGTCACTATTTTCAAAAAGAAATCATTTATATTAAAAATTTTCTCCTATGACGTTTTAATTGTATGGACATTATGTTACAGAATAATATTACGAGATGAACAATGTTTCCTCAGTATTTTAATTTTGATATATGTAAGACAGAAAGTAGAAGGCATCAAAAGTGAAGAAATGTTATCTGATTGAAAAAAAATTGTGTATTGTAATCGAAAAATAAAGCAGAACAACCATAATTTTTTTTTTCGGTAGTATATTCAAAAATTAGGAATAATAATATGAATATTTGGAATATTGTTTGTTATATAGCTTACTTATCATTGGTGGACAAATTTGTTGATTAGCCTGTGACAAAGGATAACAAACAGGATGATCATAACATTGTGGATGATGAACACAGATATGATCAGGTGCATAACACATATTATTTGGAGATGCACATGAAACCAATTCTGAACAAGTCAACCATAGAGAAACACAAATACTGTTATCAATATTATTTATTGTATGCAGACATCCACATATACTATTCAATGAACATTGATCATATTGAGACATTCCATGACACGATTGAGAATTTGCTTGAACTTGAATAGCTAAATTTTAATAGTTGGACAAATGAAACAAAATAAAAATCAAACCTGACAAGCTACAATAGATGCTGATTGAATATTAGATAAATAAATAAAAAACAAGAGACTTTTAGTTACCTGAAAAGAATGAATACGAAACGATGAATCGTCATCATGATGATGGGTTTCATAGGCGTGAGAATCAATCCTTTTCTATTTCTAATATATGAATGATACTTTTAGTCATATTCTTCGATAAATAGAAATTCAATATCACTTTTTTTTCAAATACTTTATTCTATTTTAGAAAAACAATTAATTTTCGTGAAAGAAAAATAAAATAAAAGTCAATAATAAGCATTGAATTGATATGACACACATACTAGATCTGTGCCATCTTCCAAGTTAGAGAAAACAATTTCGTAATCAAATGATTCTAAAATTAAACATCAGTAGATACATATTGAAAAAAAATCAAATTTTCGTCAGAAAATTGTAATATGTTTATGCTTTCGCAGATGTTTTTTGATTATGAACATCAACAAAAACAACAAATTTAAAGAAAAAAGAGTATAATATGTTTTGATCTCATGAATGCGTTTCATAGAGACATGGAAGAACGATGATCGAACGGTACCTGTTACTCTTGAAAACTATACAATGATTATAGCAGATGTCGTTTATCAATCACTATACTTGACCGTTTTACACCGATTTGTATAGCAATCATCATAAAGAACAGCTATTTTTCGACGTTGTCATATAGTTTACAAACCATACAATGCAAAATGGATACTCAAAAATTTTAAAACGAATGATTCCATATCTGAAAAACAATATTCACATTGTTTTATAAAACGTAGGTCTCCTTCAAGAAAAGTCAATCAATAAATGGTAAATGTGAGATTTTATTTCACGAGATTCAAACAATTCCAAAAACAAATTCCTGTATCGAGTAATCTTTCATTGACCTTTATAGTTAGCCACTTCAATAATTCTTATTCTTTCAAAATAATGTTGAGTGCTCGTGATAAATAACCACTTCGATATTGAATTTCATTTTGAATTAGATCGATCACATTATTGACGTTTTCGTCTAGGTTTACTTTAGTTGCTGCTTCACATGAACAATAATCACCTTTATCTCCGGGACTCCATAGTCCATATTGTAGATTAAATACCTCGGTCCAACGTCGAAGATTGAACTATAATAGACGACAACCTGGTGGATCGATTTAGTAAAGAATCGTGCCCGGTCGCTTGAAAAGAGTATTCGATAATCCAGCTCTATGAACTCCAATAAGAACACAAATTGATCGAGCCATGCGTGCTGTTTCATATCGATTATCATCGAAATTTAATTGTTTTGACCAAACATGTAGATAAGGATTCGTATGAACGGGAAATGCTCTCAATAGTACTTGCACTAATTCATCAGCATTACTTATTTCTCGACAACCGACACCGGCTCGATTCAAAACAACAATCCATTCTTCAGTAAATTCTGTTTCTGTTGATAATTTACTGAACCATTGATTTGGACATCGTTCATAACAGATGGGTATTTCTTCTATTTTGTGATTTTCTTGTAATTTCTTTTGAATCGATGCTAATTCAAAATTATTCAATATCCATTCTGAATAGGCTAAATAAATTCGTTGATATTGTTGTATANAGGAATGTTTGTAAAGCAAAAATAAGGTGATATTCAGATTCAGCTCGCCTTCCTCTATCAGAACATATGTGTTAAAGTCAAAAATAAAATAGTGCTTAAACTTTGAATTTGGTGCGCCTTACAATGTTGGAAAGACGTATATCTTACGCTTGTTAGCTAATATTAATCTGGGTCATTCATTCGTTGAACGTACAAATGGATTGAGTGTATCGTTACCATTTCTATCTCAGACACAAGATACGCCCATAGCACTTATTGATACAGCTGGAACGCGAACACCGGTCGAATATCAGGAAAATACATTTTCAGAAAAATCATACGAACGTCAAGTTAGTGATTCTTTTATCCAAGAGATTGCTCTTAACTCCGCTGAAATTTTCGTGCATGTAGTCAATCAGCTCACATTAGATGATCAACTTTATCTAAAAACACTTTATAAAAGATTAAAGGTAAATAGTTTTGAAAATGTATTACTTTTATTTTTATGGATAAGGTAATTCATTACGTAACAACGAATCAGTATAGAGCTTTATGCGTCTGTATTTTACATATAGATTAAATTGAATTTAATGTTCCGAATCTCCGTTTATCAATCATATTATTGAGATAGATTTTTGCTAAGCTGCTGAAAATTCGAAATTCTGACAACATTTAGGTTTTGTTGACTTTTTTTGCTCGCTACGATCGAGTTCATTGAGTTATCATCATAAATATCGTTTCAAAATCTTTTTGACACAGTTTTACTATTAAGAAGAAGCTGAGAATCTTAAGCTGAAAAACATGCCTAAAATACGTATATTTATTTAGGAGATAACTTCTCTATTGACATATCCTTACATTTATCGTTTGTTTTTTTGTTTCTGTGACGGTGATCATGCAAATCTCTGCAATTCATCAACATTGGATTGTATCCACTTCCAAAATTATGGTTTAAGAATTATACTTATCAGTTTTCATTGATGCTAGTATATAGTCTGTTGATGATTTAGTGCATTTATAACTCAATAATTGATTTCCTGACTCTGCTACTTCAACCTTATTTGTACTTTGACCTTTATAAAAAAAAAGTTATTTTTAGCTGAGGCAGTAATCGAAATTGAAATAAATACTATATATTTGTAATTAGTTCACCAAGATTCATCAAATTATACATAGTTTAATGGAAATAAAATCCACTTGAGTGTTGGATTTTACCACGCCGTACCTTTGGTTCCTCAATAGAGCCTATGAAATTCACACTGTCTCGGCCTAGAAGAGATATGATGGTACCTCAAAGCCATTGTCCTCGCCCATGCCAGTCATATGTTTTGTGGAACGATTTGTTTCGAAAAATTTCTGATTCCCAATGATAGTCGATGATTATCTTAATTACAGTCAGCTTTTCTTTCTCTGTATTCTTCTATATCTGATTTCATTGTAGAAATAACAATACAATTGTTTCAAAAGTAAATATATAGCAAATGTGAAAATAAGTGTAGATAAAGCTCGTCCTCTAAAATAGATATATACATTTTGGGCATCTTTTTTCTGCTCAAGTTTCTCATATTTGCTTTTTAATGATAAAATTTTGTCGAATTGATAAAATAAACGATATTGTTAGTGATAAATCAACGATTGCATTCTCATCAAGCCTAAAAATAAAATAAAAATATGTTACTCAAATTTCGATATTTCTGGCACCTCATATGGAATTAATTCAACATTTAAGCTAAACAATAGAAGCACTATTATTTAGTGTAATGATGCATTCAAAGATGTAAACTAAAAATTGTTATTTGACCAGTAATGACATATTCAATGTTTTCCTTTTTTCGATTAATTTTTGTTAGGATAAAGGTTTTAGTGAAATCGATATCAAACAGAAGCTTTTAATTGTACATAATTATTTCAATTTACGTACAAGTGTCGAAGTTGAAGAGACTGAAAAATTTGAACTTATACGATTATTTGGTGCACGAAAACAACCTCAAGGTTATTGGATCAGTGAACATTTCAAACATTTTGTTATTGCAAGTACTGATAGTGAAGCTGGTCAGATATACAACAATAGATCCATTGAACAAATACGAACTATGATTAAAGGATCAAATGCTGCTAAAAATAATGATATATTAGATACAATTATGAAACAAATTGAATTATTACTAAGCAAAGTTTTAGTTGAAGAATTACCTTCTACAAGTGAACGCGATGATGAAGTATTCAATCATTCAAATATATTTGCTAAAGCCTATGAATTTGCAACTTCTTTATTTGCGTCAAATCATGAAAATCGATTACATGCATCGAATAAACGTAATATTAAAGTTCAACTTGAGCTTAAAGAATTTCAAATAAATCCGCTCGAAACTTTATGGTTCATATGTCCAAAACAAACGTTTGCAAATAATATAAAATTTACTAAACACTTGAAATTTGCTGAAGATGGTTCGATTCATATCGATTATTCCTCTCAATTCGTTCCTGATGTACATATTTTTCGACTGCAAGAAAGTGGAAATATTCAAATACGTATTGAATGTCCATCATGTGCAAATTCGTATAATGTCACTGCTCGTGGTTCATCAATATTAATTCAAGGTGAAAAAATGTTTGAAAATATTGCTATTGATAAAGACTATTTAAATACAAATCGTATAGGAAAATTTGAAATCGAAATACCCATAGGAAAATGGGAACCTAATTCAGCTTATGATTATCGAAAAAATGCTATTCAACATATCTATGAAAATGGGGTTATTGTTATTACAATAACAAATATTTCCAATGAACTTTAGTTTTTAATTTTAATATTTTTTAATTTTATCAAGAACGTTTTTTTCTTATTTAAATTACTATGTATCATGATGTCGAGCTCTCATTAGAAAGAAAAATAAAAAGGAAAAAAAAATAATGCGATTAAAGACTATTCTTCACTAAGACGACACTTTTCCTAGATACAAATCAATAGATATGATTGGTTTATCCTAGAAGGTGCTTAAAAATTTTGTCGATTTCTCTTACATTCAAAATTTCTGTTTCTGAAAATAATAGACGACCTAAACTGACGCTTTTTTTCTGTTCTGTATGAGATTTTTTTTACCTTTGTTTCTACGATAAAACTTAACGATTTCGTATAAACGATTGAAATTTATCCTTCATCCGATGTAAAATTAAAACAAATGAATTGAATCTATCGGCTGAATGTTCATTCGAGAGTGTGAGCTATTTTATTCAATCCAATTCAGCTTCGTCTTATACGCAATTACTACTCTCCTCCGGCTTTATAAACATTTTATTTAATTACCATCTCGTCAGAACGAATTCAAATTTCGTACACGTAAGTCATCTATGATAGATTCGTAGTCAGATTTTATTATCTAAGGCAGTGATTTATCACTGCATGAAAATTAACACTAATATACAAAAGACATTACAATTTCGAAACTTGTATACATATGATATTTGATGATTATTTTGCGACATTCATTCCTTTCCTTCATAACAAGATAATTTCCGAACAATCTCTAAAACCATATTTATTTTTAGGTCTCTTATTATATTTTCTTACTTTCATGCAAGTTATTTGAATGAAGCAAAAACGCTCATAGTTCAGTAATTTAAACAAAAAGTGAAAATATGTTTGTCTTTTAATTTCACAAGAATACAGTCATATTTTGAAATATTATATCATAATTTCTTGTTCCATAAAAACTTTTCATAAATATTCTAGATCCAAAGCATTTGATAAACATAACTACAGCTGAAGCTCGTCCAATTTTAAGTGCATTGTCTACTGATGATGCTGAAAATCCAAGGAAGAAAAAGCGGATTCTGTATATCCCGAATACAGTTGGGGTACACAGGATACATTTCAGATACTGAAGATACAATATGATACAATGGAGAAGATATCAAATGTATACGATAGATGCAATGGAACTATAAGCAAGTCATGCTCGTATCCCGGATACGGCGAGAATACAGAGAATACCGCAATCCGCTTTTCCCCTTGTGAAAATCAATTAACTGAGATCGAATAACTTTGTAAGAAATTGTTGTTCAAAAGAACATACATCTCTATTATTAGCACGTATTACATATTATAAAGATGTTATAGTTAGTCACATTTGAATATGATAAATGCCATTTTAAAAATAATAATATTCAATCAACACAACGTATAGAATCTTATGGAATATAAATTAATGTTCATGATATCAATAAGAAAAATTCTTAATTGACAAACTGTTAAATCATCTTATGGAACAGTTCGAATTAAAGAATTAGATTTCGAACAAGCACCATATGGCGACAACGGTCTTCGAACAATGATTGATGGTTTGCAAAGAGAAAAGAAGAAGTAATTAATGAAAAGAAATAAATATTATATTCTTAAAATTTCTTGATTCAATAATTGAAAATATAAACAAAGCAATTAAGCAAATTGAAGAAACAATCGATGAAATTCGCATAGATTCAAAAGAAAATTCTACTGATGATAATGATGAACAGTGTGTTTCACAATTTAAACAACAAAACAAAAATTATATAAAGGACTCCGTCGGATAACTCAACTTATTCACTTAGAAAAACAAAATACAGGGTTTTGTAGAGCTTAAAAAGTTGCATCTAATGGTATATAAATCAGATTGGTTCTTATTCAATTTCAAGAATTTTTCCTATATGGAATATAAGTTGATATTATCAAATATTTAGATTCAAAGCATTAGACTATCATATGGAAATGATCGTTATCAGAATATGATAACAATTATTATCTTACTTAGTTTTGTAGAGCGCTTTTTGCTCTACAATTTTACTAATTTCATTCTCTTGTTAAAAAAAGAAAATTTTTTTTAATTGATAATGTCAATATTTTTAATCAAAAATCCAGAATTTCAATTTTATTGATATTTTTGTGGTCTTTCATTGTCCTTCAAGACCTAGTGNTCAGATTATTAATTATACTATATTATTTGTCAATGTTAAAACAATTTTGAATGATAACAATAAAGAAGAGATTATATCAAGTAACAAAAATTCAATGTATTATCAGTTCGATCATATTTCTTTTAGCCTTTTTACTTATTTTTCATAATGATTTACAAATAAAATGGATTGTTGATGCATCTTTTCAAAGCGCACCATCAGTACGGATGAAAAGATCCGCGATTGAATTACTTTCATTATATGAAGAAGCATTATCTCATAGAGAAAAAAGTTCATTTCAACCAATGTTTCATAATCATTATTTATCATTAGAATTAAATTTAACATCCATGATTAAAGATTATTGGAATTATTCAAAAGATGTTTCTAAAAATAAAATTGATCATGTTAAAATAACCTGTTTGAAAAGTTCGAAAACTATGAAAGATTTTCATCCAATTTGTCATATTTATTTGAATTTTCGCTTAAATATCTTTAATTTGAAAGAAGTAAGTTTCATTTTTTTATCCCAAAATTCAAGTTGTCCATTATCATTAAAAAATACATCAGACACTATATCTGTTGATATTCATGGAATGTTCTTGGCTGATGACAAATTTCGTTTTACTTATCAATGGTGGAGTTTTGATCACGAAAAATTATTTTCTTGGTCTCAGTGGCCGCTAACAATATCATGCTTAAGTTCTTGTTTAAATCGAAATAAAAGACAACCTTCAAAATTACCTTTGACTTTCTTTCAATGTTCTTCTATCAATACTTTAATTCATTCAACTTCACGAGAATTATTTATTAGAGAACAGGAAGCTGTTTCATATTGGCTTGATTTACAGAATAGAGCGTCAATTAATAGAAACGTTTTCGATAAAAATAACGTGTCAACAAAACCAAGACGTCTAGCTCCATTTGAAATCGCAAAGAACAATCAAGTATGCCCACAGAAATTTCAAAATTGGATTTTAAATTATCAAAAATGGCATGAAAATATTAGTTTTAGTATTTGTAATCGATCCATGACATTCGAAGAACAATTTCAACGTATAATTGAACTTGATGTTCGTTTTTTAATCTATGCAAAATCGACAACAGGTATTGCTGATAGAATGATCCATTTCATTACAACTTATTTAGTAGCTTTATTAACAAATCGATTCTTTATATTTGATAAAAAATGGCCAGAATTTATTGATGTTATGCAATCAAGTTTAAATTATCAACCAAATATTGTGATTCCTTGGCTTTCTCAATTGAGTTCAATTAAGAAAAACTTATCTTTAAGTATTCAAAATAATTTAACGATCAAAGCTCATCGATTTTTAACTGAGCGATATAAAAATGATTATGATTATGATAAAGATTTTCCTGAACGTATTCTTATATTTAAAGGTCATACAGGCGGTGTTATACATACAATTAAATCCAATTCAAGTATCTATAGAAAATTGTTAACTATTGATCTTGAAATGAATACAGAAAATATTTTTGGATGTCTTTATAATTCACTTTTCACTTATCGTTTATCTCAATTGATTAAACGATTTCCATTAAATTCTTCAAATCCACAATTAGGTCATTCATCTCAACAAGTTTTACAAACACTTTTATCACCGAGATTTTTTCCAATTGGAATTCAAATTCGTGTTGGAGATGAAACTATGATTCAAGCAAATTCTATTTCTGATGAAGAAAATCTCGAGAAATTTAAAAACTTTTTTACATGTTCAGAAGATTTTATTTATATGAATGAGAATTTATTTCGTAAAACAAATCAAATTCCAATTATTTTTCTTTTATCTGATGATCTTCAAATACGTCGAGCTGCTTTAAAACGTTGGAAACTTTCATTAGAATGCTTTCTATTGTCGAAAAATAAATGTCAGTCAAACAGTAGTCATTTACAAATTTTAGCCAATTCCAATCCGGTTTTACATATATCACATACAAATAATTCAATGTTAGCTTTTCAATTAGGAATATTTGATAGTTTTCTTTTTAGTCTATGTGAACAACATATAATTACTACGAAAAGTAGATTTGGCCGTTTTACAGTGTTTGCATCATTAAAACAACGAAATGTTTATTCATTGAATGTTGGTGAACAATCTTCTTGTCACAATCAAAGTTCTTCACTTGCAACTATAGGTTATCTAAGATTGGGAATTTAATTATTCTTTTTTTAAAATATTACTATATTCGCAATAAAGAACCTATGAGAAAATCATTGTCAAATATGAAAAATAATCAAATGAAAACTTATTAGAGAGTGAGTGTTAATGTGTGTCTTCTTGTCAAACCTATCTACAATATAGCTCTATTCCCTCGACTGAAGGGAGAGTCATTTGAAATAAAATGCGTTTCTTTGTCTCTTATTGACAGGTGTGTGTCTGGGTGTTGTCATCATCTACACCTTATACTGCCACCCACACTCTTATTCAGTGATTACTCATCTTAATTTGACCTAATTAGTTGAGTTGTCAGTTAATTAATGAGTAGTCAACCTAATACTCATATAATTAGTGATTACCCAATTTGTAATACATGGAGAAGAAGTTATTTAATATTCTATTTTTTAGGACTTCAGAATTATTTGGAGTCGTATGGAGTCTCGAATTTCTGAAGTCTGCTGTGTTCTTCTTGCTCGATGTACGTTTTTCTTTTCGTTTATGGGAGTGTTTCCCACTCTTTTGCTTTTTCTCTCATTCGTTCTTCCTGCAGCTAAAGGACACCCATACATTCGCAAACCAACATTCATTCAAATGTATATGTCACAGAAAATGCTACACTTCAGACAAAATTGTATTCAGCAAAAATTTGTTTTAAATGGCGCACAATTACAATATATATATATACATTTATTTAGAAATCATTTTCAAATTTCATTTATATTTAGAGAGTTCGATAAAAATTCATGATCATATCATCATTTAACCAATGTAGCATAAAAATAATTTCGTAATGAACTTTAACCACTATTATACATGTTCGACGTTGAATTAAAAAATAAAAAAAAACTTCAATGAAAGAAAACAAAATCAGAAAATAAGTTTTTTTTTCATTCGGTTCTTTTCTGTCGGGATAAATTCAAATAATACTCATATTAAGTTACTAATATTCTCATTTTTTTCAAAAGAAAAGTATTCACTAGTTACCTTGACTGCCTGACTGGGTGTTGTGTGCATAAAGAGAAGAGTCATACCAACAGCCATTCACGCACTCGCACCCACTTTGCTGTACAATTTATTGGTTCATTTCGATTGATAAAAGCGGATTTAACGGTACCCGAAGCTTCCTGTGTCCTATGTTCACAATCTTGATCATTCTGAACAATGAGATTAAAGAGGAGTAGAACAAATTTTACTTTCTTTTATTTCAATGAATGATCGATAAAATACAAGCCCGACTAAAATTATCTGTCGCTCCAGATGGTAATCAAATACAGAAAGATGAAGCATTCTTTGTTTGTATTTTGTATCTTTCAAAATTGCAGTATTTTCCAAATAATAACCAAGATAATGAGGACCATTTTAAAAAATAGTTCATGGCAGTATTGTTACAGTTCTTTATCCACAGTACAAGCTTTAGATCTCAGACTTTGTAGTTAAGTAACACTATATATGTGGAATACACTGCCAACGTGTCAAATAGTTTGCTTTTGTTCAATGTCAGAACGCTGAATTCTAAAATCATGTTTTTGCGTCGGATTGTCGACCTCGGTAAGCAAGAGTTCGGCATGATAATGAATATGTTTTTAGTTTTTTTCTCTCCATGTGAGAAATAATCGATACCGACGTTGGTATGAATGCGTGTTTATACTGTAGTGACAATGGGTCGCATTTGAGTAATGGAGTGATGCTATTCTTGGTTCGATTCATTTAGATATCGATGTGAAGCTGGCACGACGACCAATCAGAAATCGAGCATGATTTATCATTCACATTCCATGAATTACCACACAGACCTCCTGAACAACAAGAGCATTTATAAACGTCTGATCTGTAAAAATCACTCCGAAATGAGAATTAAGGCCTAATTCACCCACACTTCAAGAAAAAATATATTTCACCAACCAACGATAGAGAAAAAAAAACATTTATGAATACCATTATCGGCGTCCACCACTACTACCGATACCAACCAAACTAAAACCGACAACCCATGTAAAAAACGTCCACGTTCCCCTAAAACAAAGGGTGTGGGTGTGGGATGTGAGTGTGGATGTGGGTGTGATTATGTATTAATAAAATAATAATACTCAAAATCTAGCAAGATGCGTTTCGATTACTGCTAAAGTAATCACTTATCAGTTGCTTATGATTTTGATGGAATTGTATTACCTCTCCTACTATGAATTAACATAGTTAGAAGTTCATGAGTAAACTTCCAAGCTGATATTAATCATAATATACTATCATTGTAAAGTTAATAGGGTGTGGGTGTGTTTGCACAAGAACAATTCCAAGTATCATACGAGGCGTTTCGACTGCTGCTTAGACAGTCTTCATCAGGTATGTGCGGAATTAGAACTATATAGATATAACCTAGAAGAATAATATGAAAACCTATATTGAAAATATAAACTATATCGAAGTCGAAATATGACTAACAACAAGTATATTTTCCAAAGTTTACTATATATATATGTTGTAGGCAAAATTGGAATTAATTCCAATTTTGTCTACAACATATATATTCAACTAAGTTATATGTATAGCATAGTTATTCTTAAATAAAGGGTGTGTTTACATAAGAATCCTTCCAAGCATCATACGAGGCGTTTCTTATGTCGCATTGCGTTTTTTTGTATGTGATGGGTAGGATTTCAGAAATAATGTAATGGCCTTTGACGCTATATCGGGGGAAATGAAGGTGTGTTTAAATTTAATGTTTGCTGAAGTGGATGAATTTTGTTTGATCTGAAACAGAGAAGTATGACAATTTGTATGAATTGAAGTTTTGTGGGAAACATTTTTGTTTATAGAGTGTTGATTTTATTGAATGGAAGTATTTATTTTGAATTGTTGCAAAAATAGATACAACTTAAACTTTTTATAGAAATTAGAAAGTGTTTTCTGTCACTTGGTTTTCTTGGGTTTCGTAAGAATTGGCTATTGTTGAGTGGTCTTTGCTGTTTGTGTTTGTTCCATACAAGTTAGCCTTTGTTTTGGTGGTGTCTTGTGTATGAAGAATGTTTCAAGTGTGCGACATATCGTTGGTACTACCCTGACTTCAACATTTTTCAGAGGCGATCCATCTTTTGCATAGTGAGTTCACCACCATTGGTAAAAGTGTTTTGGGAAAGTCCTGGAAGAGGAGTTGTCGAACCGATAGCGCGGGTACATGATGTTTGCATCCCATATCTTCTGTTGCAGCACTGTTGGTGATCGAATTAGATCTTGTGTCATTAGAATATGTTGCTTTTCACGTTGGGTCTGTTGATTCAGTAGTTTTTGATGTAGCTGATGATAAACTTGTTTTTTCAGTTCGTTGACCACAGACATGGCGTTGTTTATTTGGAAGAAGCGATAGAATTATTTTGCGATAAAATTTGACGGATAATTATTTAGTAACAATGAGATATCAATACGAATACATTCTCTGTTGAAGTCATGTGCATCAGAACAAATACGAGCAGCACATAACAAGGCAGCATATGGTATATTATGATAAATGTGTCGTGGATGGTCGGATGTATATGGCAATATATAAGGTTCAGCAGTTGGCTTATGATAAAGGGATGTTTTTAATTGATCATGATCATTTGTTATTGTGGTTTCCAAAAAATTAACCGTTGTATGAATTTCATAATAAATTTTAATATTTATATCTTTTTCGGCTTCACGTTGGAGCTCTTCTTTAATTTCATTTGTGGTTTGATTGGTGTTCATAAATATAGCCTCGATGTATCTAATTACAATAGGAAAACGTTAGTTAATAAAATGCCTGTCAGTTAGATAAATGTTTAACAAACCTTCCATATATTCCTTTATGTTTTTCTTGATGTTTGATGAAATCCTGTTCCCACTCATACATATAGATATTAGCTAACACTTGCGTGAATGCTAAACCCATAGCTCCACCACGAGTTTTTTATAATATCTATTATCATAGGCAAAACAATTGTTATCTAGCATTAAACGAGCCATTCTCATAATGTGATCAATCGATCATGAACCTATTTTTCCATAGTGTGTATGTTTTTCTAAAATCGCATTAATGTTTGTGATGCACCTTCTCGAGGTATCATTCTATAAAGATCCGTAACGTCAACTGTAATAAATTTTGTTGTAGATTGAAAGTATTCATCTAGCACATACTTTTCTAATTTTCTAATGGCATCAATACCGTTAATAAATGTTGCTTCACGAGCAACGTTCAAAAATATAGGTGCTAGAAGATCATTCACAAATTTCGATATCGAACTTGTTGATCCATGAATGCATGCAATAATAGGTCGTAATGGTGTACCAGGCTAGAAAAAAAGAAAAAGAATACAAGTTATCTACATCTTGATCCGAAATATATTTACTTTATGTGGTTTTGGCAGACCATGATAATGACCTAGTTCTAAATTGTGTAACTTCGGAGATATTTTAGTACGTTGTTGATCAGTTAGACCCTTTTGTATTACAAGATGCGTGAGCAAAGTTTGTACAGCATATAAAATATCTGATAGAGGACAACGACTATTTGAGATTTCTTTATAAGCTTCAGTTTTTAATATATATTCTTCTGCTTTTCGTTCAAAACCAGTCACTTTTCCAATATAAAATACTTTGCTTTTATCTGTACGATGTATAACAATATCTGACCGATGACGTAGAAGACGTTGAATACTTCGAACGATTTTATATTCATATTTTGCACGTATTTGTAATTTTTTGGCAAAGGCATGGAATGTAATTCATACAAAATTCCTTTTAATTGTGAAAATGCTTGTTTTGCACGTTCATCTATAGTTGATAGTCGATGATCTTTAAGACAATTTTTTACTGTAGTTGATATACTTTGATATTGTTCAATAACAAATTGTTCGATAGATTTACGAGACTGTCGATTATGACATGGTATAATATATTTGAGACCATTAATAAACATACGCATTTATTGTACAGTTAAATTTAAATCGACTTCAATAAATGGTAATGAAACAGTTATGGCAGTGTAAATTGACATACTGCTCCAACTACAACGAAACTGCTTTATTCGTTTGATGTCGCCAGAGACTCGTCGAAAAAAGTATGCAATTTATGTTTTAAATATGTTTCATGACGTTTTTGCATAGCTTTTCGACGATTTTCAATAGCTTTAATTATTAATTCATGACATGATTGTGACAATTTGCTTTGTAGATTATTAAGTATTTGTTGATGACCACGTATTACGTTCTGTATCGTATCAAGATTTAAGGTCATCAAATCAAATTTATGTTGTGTAATTGTTTTTGAATAACTCGACAATAAACTAGCACGCTGATATTTATCCTGAGCTTGATTTGAAAGCATAGGCTCGATATAATCCAAAGATTTATCAATCATTTTATCATATGTAATTGCTAGTCGTCGTAGGAAAATTCGTTTACGAAGAATTTCTCCTTGCTTTTTTGTTTTCAATATATCGAATGTTGTTTGCCATATCTGTTTCGCTATATGTATCTAAAATTTAGAAGACTATAAAAGTTTATATGTCTAATATTTCTATATAAAAAAACCTATTCTTCATTTGGTTATGACTCATGAAATTTCGTAATTAAATGACGATCATTAGAATTTAATGTTAACATCTTCATTTTATAATTAAATTCTTGTCTTTATCGTTGTAGAGCATTATTAATACATTCATTAATAGCGCCAGATATAAAAAGGTGGATCAACAAATGGTTGCCTTTGTTGTGCATTTTGTTCTAAATTTGTTGGATACCAATGTAATTCATTCGTTGTATGTTGTAATAGTTGTGTTATTGGTTTTTGTTGTTGTTCAATTATATGTTTAGGAAAGTCGTATGAACGACATGTATGATGCGGCCTAACAAAAGATTTTGATACTCGTGGTACCCATATACCTTCTTCCATACCAAGATCGAAATAAGCTTGCCATAATTGACGTTAAAAATCGATATAATATAAGTTATTAGCTGCTTCCGTCATTTGACGAATCAATTGAAGCTTTTCATTACTATTTAAACATTGAACGATTTTATCACCATCTTCAACTATATTCGATAACATTTGTTTAAAAATTTTATCAGAAACTCTTAAATAACGTGGTTTAAGTCGTTGTACGCAATTGGTTGATACTAAATCATTATCTTCTTCTCGTTTGTTGTTTTCTATTGGTTCTTGTTGTTCGTCAATATCGCTATTAACTAAATTTAATACTTCATTATCTGATTGTTGATCTTCTATCGTTGACTAACGAGGGAAGGTCCCTGGGTGTTTTTCTTGGATTTCAACGAAACCTATGTGGGTCTGTGAAGTCAAGTGTTAATATCCGAAATATAGCAAAATTAGCGGCTGAGATTAATCCGTTTAAAAAATTTGGAGTGAAAACATTTTTTGCTTAGAACCCTCAGGGGGACCACAGGTGAATTTTCTTTTGACTAATAAAAGTTCACAAAAAGAATAAAAATACTGACAAGTCGGCTCCATTTTTAATGGTGATTCCAAATATGTTATTGGTTTCCAATTGAAAGGTTTGGCCCCTTGACATGTTCAATATTTACCACGACACGAAAATTCTTTACTATACTTTTTTCAATAATAATCTTTGGCAATCCAATAACAAAACAGCAAATGTTCGGAACAGTATTAGTTTTTGTCGGATTGTTTTTCGAACAAATGTAGAGAACGAAAGAAATACGAATACAGATAGTCTTCTTTTTAAAAAAGATCATTATTGTTGATTCACAATAAGATAAAATTTTAGAAAACACGCTGAAATGTTAAAAATAGATCTTGGATGATTCCATGGGATGTCAACTACAAAAAACAAAAGATTCTCAAAAAAGAATTGAAAAGTAATCATACTCCCTAGTCTCAATCCTGTTCATTCCTTGAGAAACCCTGAAAGGATCTGTCAGGATCCTGAATCTCAAGGATCCTGCTAGGTTTTATTCAGGATCCTGTCTCGAATCCTAGAAATTCCTGTTTCCAGGATTTGTCGAGGTGAAACAAGATCCTGTTTAGGATTTTTTCAAGTTCCCGCTCAGATATTTTTCTGAGTCGAGATTTCAGCTTCCTATCAGGATTTTCTCAGGATCGTATAGAGGATCCTCACAAGATTATGAGAGAGGATTTTGAAAAAAAATTTATCAGGTTCTTGTAAGGATCTTGGTCAAATTCTTGAATCAGGATCCTGTCAGGGGTGATAACCAGATCAGATCAGAATTTTAACAAGAAAATAACAGGATCAGTCAACATAAGAAACTGACTATTCCTGCAAAGATTCAATCAGGATCTTGTTCAGAACTTTTCAAGAATATGTGTTTCCAAACGTTACAAAACAAG
>CAJNSZ010000446.1:68293-87268 GCA_905329745.1 Rotaria sp. Silwood2
TCATTTATATATCTTTATTAATTTCTTTTAGATCATGATATTAAAAAATTACATATCTAATTAGATTATGTAATTTCAGTTTTGATTAAAAACAACATGTGGAATGAACAATTTTGGTTGCCTAGAAACACAACTTGGGAAGATTTTCTTGAACTTAAACAAAACGGTATTCGTATACCACAATTACATGATCTTATTTATGTTTATCCATTGGCTGGTATACTTTATATAGCAAGATTTTTATTTGAAGTGTAATTTCTTTTTTTTTTGTCACTTTCTTTTTAATTTTGACTTTCTTTTTGTAAAGTTGTATAGCTCGACCAATTGGTCGATTACTTGGTATTCAAGATAATCATCAACGTAATTCACGTGTTAGTCTATTAGGAAAATTTAGTGAATCATTTTGGCGTTTTACGTTTTATCTTAGTATATTTATATATGGTGTAATTATTTTACAAAATGTAATGAAATATTTTTCTTTTCTTTTATTTATGAAAAAAAAAAAAGAAAAGAACTTTGATATTTTTGTTTTCTATCTAAGAAATCATGGACATGGAATACACAAGATTGTTGGTTAGATTATCCAAATCATCCATTAACAGATGATATTTTTTGGTATTATTTGATAGAACTTGCTTTTTATTGGTCATTAATCTTTTCACAATTTATTGATGTTAAACGAAAAGATTTTTGGCAAATGTTTCTTCATCATATTGCAACAATAGGATTACTTTCATTTTCTTATATTGTTAATTTTGTACGTATCGGAACATTAGTACTTGTTATACATGATTGTGGAGATTATTGGCTTGAAGTAAGAAATTAATTGAAAAAAAGAAAAATATACATATATTGAATATTTATTTCAAGAGTGGTAAAATGGCCAAATATGCACGAGCACAAAAAATATGCAATGTGTTATTCATTATATTTGCGATTGTTTGGTTTATAACACGTCTATGTTATTATCCATATAAGTAAATATTTCTAATTAGTTCGAAAGGTAGCTTGTAATCATAGAGATGTTTTATATGAGTTTATGTTTTTTTTTTCTCAATATGAAATCATATTATTTTTTTTTTCCACAGATTGAATCAAAAAAAGAAGAACAAACATTTTACAGAAGAAATTAAAAGGGAGCATATTGCGAGTTATTACGAAGGACATAATTAATAAACTTTTTACTCTTTCTTATAGTAGTGAAGCCAGAAAAAAAAATTGTAGACAGTGGGGCTCAGCTATCCGTTGGCTTCATTACTAACTAAAAATAAAGCAGAATGCAAAAAGAAAAACAGAGAAAATTGCATATTGTAGTCAGTATTGAAATCTAATAAAAAAAACAATGTCTCAATCAGCTTCAACAAGAAATCCTACTTGCGATTTGTGTAAAGACCAGTGCGCTATAAAACGACGGGAGTTTTTTGTTTAATGAAATGTCATACAAGATAAGGTGCTTGTATAAATATGGATGAATAGATTAAAATATTTTGTCATATAAATTGTTTAGTTAAATGAAAAAGAATACTGTTGAAAGTTATTCTATTCAAATTTATTTATGCTCGACTTCTAATTTTGTCTACAATATATATTTTAATTTAATAAAATACAATCATCAAGAAATCTACATTGTATGATTGTAGCAAACGAAATTGTCTTTAGTCCACATAGTACAGAAATGTAAAAAGTTTCATTTTCTTTTTCGTCCTTGAGATGTTTAACATTTGATAGTGCGTTGGCAAGATGATGATAATGATAGCAGAGGTGAACTATTTGTATTCTTCTTCGCACATACTATCATATGTCAAACATTATAACACATTTCTAGAATGAAAAAGAAAAGGCAACTTTTAACATTCATATACTAAATTTGATAAAAAGAATTTCGTTTGTCGAAATTACACAATGTAGATTTATTCATGATTTTATTAAAATTTACAAGATAATTCATAAAGAAAGAGACGATAAAAAAAAATTCAATATTTCAAATCCGTTTTAATCAATCGGACTGGTTTTTGGTTCTCGGACATAGGGAGTTCGTCGAATTTTTTCCTTCATAAGAAAACTATTAAATAGAGATAAAATAGAACTAGCATTGGTGAGCTCAATAAGGAAATATATTACTGACCAAAATTATCTTACATTGTAATCTCACTCATTCGTAGGGCTAAATATTTGAAGTTTTTAGCATATATACTATCTTAGACAATTAGGTTCGTGCTACCAACCCGACTTTGATCGCTTGAGTTGAAGACGAATTATAATCTTTGACAAATCTTCTTACAGTGAGTTCTATAATTCAAGAAGGAAAGAAGCTTATGATAAGAGTCTGTCGGATCCATCACTTTTGGACTCGATCAGTTCAGGAACTAATCCAATCGGTTCTAATCAATGGATAGAGGATTTTATTCTTTCCGTTCCTACAACTTTTTAAAGATTCTTGATGATATCATTGATGTAGTATGAAACAGTTACTTACGTGCTGTAGGATGTAAATTTGATTCTAAACAAAATGTTCTACCTGCTAAGTTGATGAGTTGTATTGAAATAAATAAAAAAACATAATCACGTAATTCTATGAGACAATGCTTTTTTTGCGTCATGATTATATTTGCAAATATTTCTTATGAAATTCTAAAATCATATATCGAAAAATACAGAGTTTTGTGAAATGCTTGTTGTTTCAGAAAACTGTTTTTAAAAAATTAATTTGCATGATTTTTTTTTCATTTTTTTCAAATCGTCACAGTTGGGCGATTGAGTAAGTTTTTAATGTTTTAAATTTTTCTACGAGAAAAAAAAACTTACTTGAAAAAGAAATTCAACTTTTTTATCTGACTTTGTAGACAACTCTTAAGGCTACAAAGTGTCTATTGATAATTTTTTTCAAAAACAGAAAGTTTATCTGCTTTTCGTTAGCGATGTAATAGAGTACGAATATGCAAATGAAAAGTTCAAAGCCAATGCTAAACAATAAAACTCCTTCTTCAGAAATCTCTAGAAAGCCAATTTTTAAGAGGAAGAATTTGGTAGTGCAATCAGAACTTATTCAAAAAAAAATAACCTTTGTAATAAAACCAAAATCAAATAAGAGGTGAATAAGTTTGATTTTGCCTGGACAAGCTCGTATACTATTTTCAAAATGTAATAATAATTTTCCGCCCACCTTCTATTACCTTTTATGATTTTTTTTCCTAGTTACCATTTTATTTATATCAACATTGACTATATTTATCATTGAATATTGATATTCTCTCAACAAGCAACTGGCGTATATTTCATAAATATTTGTCATGACTCATTTCGTTGCATATAAAAATGCTGGCAATTCGATATTTGAGAAAACATTTTTTTTTTTATGTTATGATTGGATAGAGTGCGTTGACTTACCTGTAAAAAGATGATGTTTTACATATTCGAACAATGTTTGTCAAGCGAAACTTAGTTTTAAAAAATTAAAAAAGTCTAAGAAAATTGAATTACACTAAAATTATCGAATCTCGGTACTTTCAATATTAATCGAAAATTGTTTCTTTTTAAAAAATATGATTTTATTGTTCAGATAATCGGATTTTTAATAATTAAATACGAGTTTCGACTTTAGGGAAACCATAAGTTATAGATTATTCGAAAAAGAAAACAGCAAAAGAGGTGTAAGCACCGAAATTTGATAATACTCTATTTTAAATATTGAGCATTCTGTTTAATACAGGTTTTTCTATTGATTCTGAATACGAGCTCGTATGTGACAATAAATAAAAATTATAAGAGAAGAATGAAAGAAAATCATGTGGCATGTTTGTTTGCACTGCCGCCAGTAATGCTTACGACTTACGGTTCCAGCTATAAACAATTGCAGGAAATATGTTCTCACCAAATTCTAATTAACCGAGAAGAAAATAGCTTTAGAATGGTTTGGTTTTCTGAGTCTTCGTTCTCAAGATGTCAAAATTTTAATGAATTTTTCAACAAAAACCTGTGGTATTCCTAATCGTATTTCAAGTTTTAGCTTCGTTAGTATTTCCTTTCTGCGGATGCAAATATATTAACAAAATTTGCTTTTACACATGAGAGAGACCACAGCTTGTTGATGAAAAACTCACTAAAATTTTGATATCATGAAAACAAAGGCTCCGAAAATCAAACCATTCTTAACTTCTCTATTTCTCACTGGTACTCATTAAATGAGCATCGTCTCGGTTGAAAATCGATTTGACATCTGTAGAGATTACCTTGTCAGACGTATCGAAAATGACTTGAGTCTCTTAGTTTTAACAGACTTCAAAAATATTTACTTCGTTTAATTCAATATTCCATAATACAACATCTTTAAAAAGCAAACCACTTTGATAGCGCACATTATACTGATCAATATATTGGCAGTAGTTTTTAGGTAGGTACCACACGGAAAACGTCAATAAATCTTCGTAGAGTTTCAAAATAAAATGAAAAATAATTTTTATTTGAGAAGATTTTCTTATAAATACATTTTTATTTTTCTATAAATCTAGAGTACTGTATACAACAACATTTGAAGAATTAATTATACTTGGTTTTTTTCCTGCTTATTATTTATTCAATGGTCTTTTAATACTTCTACAAATTCTTCATTATTTTTGGTTTTATTTAATTTGTCGAGTAGCTATTTCAGCATTTAAAGCTGGCAAAGTATGATCAAATTTATTAATTTCAAAATATGAAAATATTTATTTTAAATAAATTTTTTTTAATTTTTTAGGTAGAAAAAGATAATCGAAGTGACAGTGATGAAAGTGATGATGAATCAAATAATAATAATAATAATCTTGATAGTGATAAAAATAAGTGATCTTTTATTTTTTTCATGATGAATATTACAGTAGTTGCATATATTTAATCAAATAATAAAAGATAATTATTTTAATTTTCTATCGATTTTTTGTTTTTCTTCGACAAATTTTTATATCAAAACATATATATTTCATCGAATTCTTTTTTTGTCTATTTTGTTTCATGTTTTTTTTTTTTTTTTTTTGCCATGTAATTTTTTATTTCTTTCATCTCTAATTGAAAATAATTATGTGAGGTCGAGCACTAGAAGTAAAATACAAAATAAGAAGAAACTTTAATATACCTTGTGCTTTTGTGAATATATTTCTTTCTTTTCTAATTGATTTGTTACTAAAGTCTGGTTTGTTTTTATTTTGCTGCCAAATTTTGTTTGTTTTTTGTTAAATATTGAATAATCAAACCAGTTTTTAAAAAAAAAATACTTGACAAAGTTTTATTTAAATTAAACTCAAAAGTATTGTGAAATATAAACTTAAAGAAGTGTTGAATTCCAGTGCAAAAATTTCGATATCTCAGACACTGCAAGGGTAAGAACATTTAGGAAGAGAGTAGATGAAACAATGAAAGTGTACTTTTTAAAATGACTTAAATAGGATAATTATTAATGTCATAGAAGTCTTGATTTCTCTTCTTAGCTTTTTTAGTTGAAAAACACCAGTAGTAAGGATTAGAAGCCATTTTTTTTACTATGAACAAAAACCAATAATAAGAAGAAAACATTCATGAGAAAAATATTTGTAATCTGAAATTGCCTCTATCACACTATCGATTCGTAAAAGAAAAATTTTCGCTTTTATCTGTTTGAAATTCGAAAAAGGTCAATTCTCTTTAACATCGAGACATGTGTTCAATACAAAAATGCGCTTGGTCGTACACGAGATGTTTGAAAAATACTATCATAGCAGCGGCAGCTTTGCTCCCAGGGAAATTGTATAAATTTATACTACAATGACGGAAGAGATTTTTGAAGAATTTCTTGAAAAATATTATGACAGCCACGATGGACATTTTCAATTTAGTATAATGAGCTTGTATAGTTTTCCACAACTTCAAAATGAACGACGATATTTACACAAAGTGCCCTTTCGCTCATAACACCTATATAGTTTTAGTGCGAATCATCACGGACGTTTCAGGGATGAGCTAAAAATCTTCTAGATAAAATTCATTTTTCTCGACACAGAAGCGCTTTAATTGAAGACTGATTTTATATTTAGAATCAGTATTGAAAATTGTATTCTATTAAGTAAATATTCATTAAAATACACTTAATATATTTTATCAACTCACTCCGATTAACAAAACAATATCATTGTTCTTCATTATAATCAGACTAAATCTCTTGTGAGAAGTTGAGTATATCTCCACAGTTGATTCATAATTTCTATGTCAAACGAATATTACATTAGTGTACAAAGTTAATTTAGTATTTATAATTCTATGAAATTTTCTTTTCAGCGATAAGTATCAAGAGAGAGAAAACTTACCGAAATTGAAAGTGAAGAAAACAACGTTCAACACCATTTCTACGGAACTATGTGACAATCTTTAGTTACTTCTGTAGTTATTCAAAGGTAAAAGACATAACTGATGGAGAAGTTGATTTAACTGTTATAGGATGAGAAAAGTGAAAAAGGATTCTTGCAGGTCTGGTCAGTTTAGACTGGTACTGATTGCAACTCTATTTCCTTCTCACATCACAGACCGTATATCAATAATGTCTCGTTATATTTATGAACTACATCCTTATTGCACTTCTGGAAGGTTCAGTAAACGAATAACGAAGAAATGTGTCTCAAAATACCATAAATAAAGTTAATATCTGTGTGATTAGTAATTCACATTTAATTTAGCAGTGATTGAGCTAATAGCTTTATGTTTAAATATATTAAATCATCGGAATAACTTTTAATATGAAAACTAATGAATGTTTATCTGGTATATTATGAATATCTTTATATTTGTTCAGTTTCATTGTCAATTATTTTAGCTGATAGGAGCATGATGATCATGAATTTTTGAAATGTATACGAGAAAGTTGGATAATATATTGCTTTATTACGTGTTAAGTAGAAAAAATGTAGTAGATATATTCAAATTTGTCTTTGCAAAACCTATGATATATTGCAATTAACAAGTTGCTTTAATCATAGAACATAGGTGACTGAAAATGCATTTAAACGTCCTAGATCACGGTTCTCGTTTAAACGTTTTCATGTTCGTTCAGAAAACATCAAAGACAAATTTTGCATCTTGAAAACGTTCAAAAATATTTTTTCCTTATACTATGACGAGTTTTCAGATAAAAAATGACTTTTTTATGAATACAATATGTCAAAAATATAGTGAGGACACGTTTGGAACGTTTTTCAGATGTAAAATTTTTTTTTTTAAGTATCTTCATGTACCTTGTATAATGAAGGTAGCTGGTTTTGGTTTTTGACGAATAAACATTAAAATGCTCAAATAGAAACTGCCATTAAAGCATTTTCAGAAATTTTTGTCTGCTTGGGTCAGTTTTAATGACATGCTAATCGAATTGTTGAAATTTCTAATTTGAAATCTGAATTTTTAACGAAGAATTCAATTAAGATTGATCTAGAAATAGATGTTAGTAACCTTTATATTGCTTTAAAAATGGAATTATTTCTTTTTATTGAAAAGTGGTTTTGTCAATCAATCCATAGTATTTCATTTAAAATGATTATTTATAAATCTTACAAATAATTGAAAATACAACTTTTTTCTATTCTGAAGATAAAATTCGATTTCTGATGTGACCTTCTTTCGCATTATAGGTAAATTCGTAGGTTAAGACGACACATTAGTATTTTTCGTTGATGAAATGTCTTATTAAAATAAGTTTGAAATACATAATTCGTCGACTATAAAACTAGATAGAGATATTTCTAATGGCAAAACTTCGATTTTTGATCTCGAGTATTGCAAAGATCTTTGTGTTTGTATAAAAAGTTTATGTATGCAAGCAAGAACAATATTGTATCTGTTCTAATTTGTGCCGTAGCTCAAGATTTCTGACACATGTGAAAATGCTTTGAGATGACAAATGAAACTTAATACTCACTAATGAACAACAGCTTTAGTCTTATCAGAAAAAATATAACTTTTAATTGGATTTGATGTATTAGATTCTATTATTTAAAAAAATTATCATTCAACAAAGCATCAGTCGTGTATCTATACAGCCAAATCATGTAGAATTTTGTTGATTTTTAGCAAATTTCCTTGAAACCAAATATCATTTTCATGTGTTTTCTAAAATATTTTGCAACAATGATGGCTTTCAAAATAATGTTGTCTTATATGGTGTCAGACAGCAGACGTTCGAAGTTCTCTTCTCTGGATCTCTGAAACGCGCCGGTCACTAGCTATTACTGTTATTGAATTATTGAACAAACGCTCATCTTCTTTTGTGGCGGCATAGACATTATTTAGATTTAATTGATGATTTTTAAAGTATAAGAACTACTTTTAATAGTACCTCGTATTTGAGAGTTTTTTCATTCCATCAATATTAATCATTAAATAGAACACAAATCCAATTGTTTTTTCATATCAGGATTCATTACAATGATACAACTAGAGATTAAAAATCGAAGTTTAATCATCAGAAATATCTTCAACCTCGCTTGATACTCATGGAATTACGCATTTCAAATATAACTTAATAAGATACTTAATCAATGAAAACAAAAGTTATTATTAGATTAGATCCATGCGACTAATTATCCTACTACTGATTTCAAACGGTTGAAATATCTACAAATCAGATACAATCTCAATTGTTAATAATGCTATACATTAATAAACTATCATATCAATAACAACGAGTTGAACTTTTGTAGAGAATAAATCATTGCTGGTCTCTGATTGAAATTTGTTGAGGGTAATGTTTATTGACAGTTTATAATACTCAAGTAGCTATGTATTTGTGTCACACTTCCAAAGTCATATACAATAATTCAATGATAAGTACTCGTTTTTTTTTTACGACTGATAAATCTTGAAAGGTACAAAAGAAATATTGCTTTCCTTCGAAGGTAAAAAGAACTTATCACAATATGTCAACAAAATCTCATAAGAAATAAGATTTAACGCCTACTGAATATTTATTTATATGAGCTTTGAACATTTGTATCAGCATTTGAAATAGCTTAAAATTGTTTAATATGACCTTTTTTTTTTTAATAATAGGAATAGAAACACGCGAAATCGATTATCACAAAATTTATTTTCTAATTAAATAATGAATTGATTAGATATTAAAGTTCAGTTGAAATTATTAAGTGTTGATGTTAATGTGTCATTGAACTAGTCAGATAACATAAAGAATCAATGATCGATGATAAACAAAAGGTAATAGAAAGTGACGGGTTCACATTTTTTGTGAATCCGAACCCAAGTACTCAGAAAAAAGTCAACGTACAATTATTTCTTGTTGTTCACTTTCCCATCACTCAATGCTTGATAAATAAAAAGTTTGCACCAATTTAAAAAGAGCATAATGTTAACAAAAAAGAAAATTGAACAGTTAATTAATAAACAAAATTCGTCATTGAAAGTGATCAAAATCAAAAACGTTCAGTTGTATAGAATATTTTTAGTTGTATTCATGTAAACGAAATCAAGAAAGTTGGGAACTGCGAGTTCATGTTTTTTGTACACTCACACGCGGGCAAGCCTCGGTCCGGAAGGATCGACAGTTTCCTAAATGGTATACACACTTATACAGAATGATTTTGTCGAGGCTCAAAACTTATAAAAATACTATTTATAATTAAATCGTTTTCTATTGGTGTTCGTTTCCTCTTTTTAATACTGTCTTGAACATATAAGTAATCGTTATGATTAAACAAATTTGTTTATGAAAATATAAGTTTTTGTTTTTGAAAAAATGTATCGAATAAAACGGAATAATAGAATGATTTCATAATCGAAAAGAATGTTTGGAAAAACTATATGTTAAATAATCTTTTGTAACGTATGATGCAGAAGTAATGACGCAATATGTCGATTTCTATTTCTCTTTGATAAAGGGATGCTGAAAGAAAAGTTTTATTTACTAAAAGATAGAATCGTTTTCTTCTCTTTCAAATCGTATAGAAAACTTTTGATAACATGTTCATGAACAAAATAACACAGTTGCAAAGAAAAAGCACAAGAATATCTACTTTTCGTCAGTAGACTAAGGAAATTTTATCTTCTTTGGAACAAAACATCATTTATATGGCTTATTTGTTCGTAAATGAAATGAGACTAGAAAAATGAGAATCATTGGGGCAATAAATGAACCATTTTTATATGAACTCGTTAAAAGCATTTGTAGATCACAGTTAATCATAATTAATTATCGTTTTACAAAATTTATTTAATGAATCAGTGTTTCTTTTTTTTCTCATTGTATTTCATTTACACATAAATGAAATATATATATGTCATACATCGTCCGGTTGAGGAGAACATTTTTTTTATTGACTGGCGAAAATAACGTATTCTTTTCAGAAGGTATTTGTCGAAGAAGTGCATAAGAATCAACATTTTGTACTGTTACTCTGAATCTCATTAAAAAGTTCAAATTTACTGTTAAGAACATTCACTCTATTCTATTGCATGTTTTGTTAATGAACATAATATAAAAAACTCATTATACACCATTCAAATGAGAATAAAAAGTTCTACCTTTTCTTTTTTGATAGAACAAGTTTTCTTTCAACATAGAACTACTAAAACCTAATGCAACAAAATGATTAAAAAATAAAAATAAAATCTTGTTATTGCATAAGTATTTAAAAATATACATGATTAATACAGATCATGAGTAGTGTAAAATTGTCTTACGTGTCATATTACTAAAATGTATTTTAAAGCAATTCATGTCTATAAAGCATTCGATTAATCATATGAATTAATACAAAAGTACAAGGTCTTATGTCATACTCCTACACAATTAATTTAAGAGTTGTTAAAATGATAGAAGAAAAAAGAAAAGACATTGCCTGTCAGAAGAAAAAAAACTATTCATAATTGATAGGTTATTTGATTACTAGTTTTTTTTTTTAATTCTGCATTATTTAAACTTTTATTACTTAAATATTGACGTGTACTTTCTAGAAAAAAAATCTTAGATTTATTATTAAAAAGACTTTATATAAATATAAATTGATTTCAGATAGAAAGAATTTTTGTCTGTGAATTTCTTTAGATTACAAGAGAAAAAACAGATTGTTTTATCTAATTAAATTTTCTACATCATCTACATTAGCATCAATTGCAAAACAACAAAGTACAAGATTCTCAACGATTAATTTTCTTTATAGTAAGCTTGCGAGATATATAGCATAGATTATAAATAAAAACATATCTTTCATATTGTAGAATTCTGAAATTTTAAACATGATAAAAAATTTACGATTGTCGTTATTATTTATATATATATTATTTATTTATCAAATAAATCAGTCATTAACACTCAGTGTATTTCATTCGAAAGATGTATCAATACTCAATGATCGATTTTATCCAATTAATGAATATTTTCAAAAAGTAATTATGAAATAATATTTATCTTTAAATAGTTGGTTCATTTCTTTTTTTTTTGTTTTGTTTTAGTTGAATCAACAAAATGAATCTCCATATGACTTAATTCAATTAGATAATGACAATATTTTATCACGTTCTACTTCGTATAAACGAGATTCACCTACGCCACATAAAATTTACAAACCTTTGCTTTGTTTCTTTAATACTGTCACTTGCTTTGGTAAAAAATATTAATAAAACATTCTTTAATGTTTTATATATATTCATTTGAAAATTTCAAAACGATTGAATATTATCTTGTTTCTTTTTTAAATAAAATAATAGACTTACAAGAGAATCACTCCAATTAACAATTGCCATTTAAGCCCATATTGAGCCTGTGCCAAGTTATGACCATTTTACTGAGATTCTGATCCATTTTTAGTTATTCACCGAAAAAATTCCAAAACGGAATTTCAATCCAAAGTTTTGCCTCTAGATAGATCTAATGACCCATAGAATATACTATAAGTTTCAGCCAAAATGAATGTTCGTTCATCGAATTATTGAATTTTCAAATGCTTGTAAATCTAATGTATGCTCAAACGGTGAATGTCAATCGGGACGATTCTCTCGTTAGTGTAATAGAACTCATCTGATATATACTTTTGTATAATACTCAAGTTTTACATAAAATCAGATTTTCTTTTTGAACAATAGCCACAACAGATGATCTATGTTACAACGCAGTCAGCATGCTATCGCACTGATGGTCTGCGACAAATAACTGTTAGTGACTTGTTCAGGGTTATCTTATGTCAAGTGATACTGGACTTTGAGCACATACCTTGTGGATATGTGTCGATCAACGTAGGCACTCAACCGCAATGATTGGACTAAAATATTCTTACAGCATTAAAAGGAGTACAAAAATGAAACTAAAACGGCATCAATTTTGATATCTCGTGGACCTAAGATTATATCACTTGTCTCTTGAGGGGCTTTCTCACAATAGATTTATTAGTGATAATGGACCTTTTGGACTAAAATATTCAAGAATGAATGATTCTAGTGAGAAACACTTTTAGTACAAATTGTAACCCGATACGTCAACGTAAGACCGAGCGTCAAGCTTACATATATATTATACATTGATGGTTTTCAGAAGAATCTTTATAGTTTCTTCATTACAAGAGTAACAAAGCCTGAATTGATTTGAAATTAAAGCCAATATTTGCGTGCAGTTTTTTGTTCGAACATAATTTTGAAATTCGCATCTATTCATTTTTTATGATAATTTTAGTACATATAATGTTAAAATGAGCAAGAAAAAGTGATTTCATGACATTAAATCTCGCTTTTCTCAACATAGAATTATCAAAAACGAACAATATTGGAGGATGTACAATTTTTCTGCTTGAAGACCATGTTCTAAGAAAAGTGATAACTAAGGCTAGAAATGAATTTTTTCATTTAGGTCAAAAAAAAAAATATTATAATGCCCTATTCATAATATATTAAAGTACAGTTTTTAAAAGCACATAGTAGCTGAAGTACGTAAGCGTTTTACGTCATACTTAAATAATTTTGCTCTCCTCTTTTTCGGATGGCTCATGTGTTTGACATCATTGTATTTTCTGATTCTACTGGTTTACATCGGGCATTCAATAAATCATGTTCAGTAGAGATGCGTCTCGAGTTAAACACTTCATACTAAAAAAAATCAGCTCAATGCATTAAGTCTATGGTGCATTAGCATAAGATTATGGATCAAAATAATATGTGTCCATGAGTCCAAAATTTCTCCGTTAATTCAAATACTGAAGAGTTTGGAGTGATTTTAAACTACTTTTATCACTTTTCAGATTTGTTTTTTCATATATTGTCTTTATCTTTTAGGCCATTCATATAATATCAATACGTGATAGCCAGATAAACAGATCTACTTCTTTACCCATCAATTTACATGCAAACACGTATACAACTTTCCCCTACATATCAACTAATCTATTTTGTATCCGTCTATTTGTCTAGTTACCTATCTATTTATCTAAGTAATTGTCCAGAAACTATCTATCGACTTACATAATTTATTATATATCTATATATCTATCTAAATCATGTTTATTTTAGATTTACACACACTTTGACTGTATTTAAATTTAAACAAAGAGCTACAATTTGGACCTTTCAACACTAGGGTTTGAAGATGGATGTAGACCTATGGGTGTGGCTATTGACATATTCACACCAAGACTCACCCTGGATGGAGACCATCTTCAAAATTCACCACGTGTTCAATGAGAAAAGTAACAGAACTTTTTGTTGATTTCGGACAGTATTGGACACATATGAACTGTTGAATTCTTGTCTTTTTTCAGTTATTCAAAAAATGTCTGCTGCCACTTAACTCTGCAATAGACAGTAACTATATCTATTTAACTATCTGTCAAACTTACTATTGATCTAGCTCTTTGCTTAAAAACCTACTTGATGAAATGTCTGACTATCCATCTAACTATGTAATTATTTCACTAGATAGTTGATGAACGTAAATTTGATTGACAGATTTAAATGTTAAAGTATAAAACTATCGACAAACTAAATAAACTAAAGTAAGAGTGAAGACATCTAATAATTTTTCTCTTCCCTATTTTTATCATTCGATATTTAGTCTTTGATAATTTTTGCTTTCGAAATTGGTTGAAAAAATCTATATGGCTAACCATATATTAACATACCTATCTATCTGTCAATCTACATATATATCTTTCAATTATATAAATATTTATGTATTCTATCCGTCTATTTATCTATCTATTTATCAAAACACAACGAATACCTTAAACAACATGTCCCATCGGATTACAAGTAGAGAGCACACAATGCAAAAGATCTTAATTAAAACAATAGATAAATTGTAAACTTAACAGACGAAATCGCATGTCTTTTAAATACAAAGATCAAACGAATAAAATGTCACAATATTTACAAGGTAAGATAGAATTTTCTTAATCCTTTAAAATAACACATAAAAGAGTATGAAAGTGCATGTTTATAATAGACTTTTCATTCTAGCTGAGAACGAGTTCAAATCTAGTCCAAGAGAAAGAACGAAAAGACATTTGAATTTAGATACCAGAATGTTGTCTTCGAAATATATTCTTTTGCTCTTCGATTGAACAGTCGATTATTGCAAACATGAATATAAAACAAAACGTACTAAATCATCTAGATTGCATCATGTAGAAGAAAAGCAATTTCATGAATATGAGCCTGAATGGAAAAATAGAATGAAAAAAGAATTTCATATAATAAAATAGGAATGAATTGCACATTTTACACATATATTTTTATTATTATGCGAAACTCGCTAGACGAGAATGAAATATTTCTTTACTTTAACTATATCCTTTATTAACTGTGAGATAAATGAACACAATGTCTTTGTACTCTTATTACAAAAGGCAAAGTGTTGTTAAAATCCACATACAAATATTCATTTTGAATACATATTTAAAAAAATGCAATGTGAAACTATCAAGAACGTAAGGATTTCACACGTTTGTATAGATTCAAAAGCTAAATAGCTGAATACACGTTTAAATATTCAAAAAAAGTTTTTTTTTCATGTGATTTTGTCAAAGCTGTGTGAGTCTTTAATTCGCTGACACCTTCATTTCATTGTGTTCTTTATCATGTTCAAATGTTGTAGCCATTTATCATACTTAGCGTTGTACGACAACCATGGTTATCATTGCTAAATGTCAGAAGAAAAGTTTGAATGACTTTAAAAATCTAAACTTTTAAAATAAAGATTATTTTCTTCAACATGAGAGTATATAAAAGCTTAACTAGTATCCTTGAATCTTATCATGAAATCAATAAAATTTAATGCATTCAAGAGTAAGCAATTATCTCTATTTAACGAGCTATAAATCTTAAAGCCCATAGATGTGACAAAAATTGACTTTTTCTTAAGGAGTTGTTGATATATCCAATTAAATATATTTCTATTACTCTTCTATAGTAGAAAAATAAAAGTAAATATAAATATGTAATTGTAGATACATGTCAAAGTCCACAAAAAAACAAAAAAGATATTAAATATTACTAGATTATGAGCATTACACATAAAAAATAGATAAACTATGAAAGTTTTAGAAGCCAATTATATGAGTCTATTTTTTTAAAATCATTTGAAAAAAATAGTTAATTCACGTCAATGATTGAAACTACTGGCGAAATTCTAAGATAATATCTGCAGTACATTATTCTATAGTATAAGTTCAAAAAGGATGATGGCTGATATTGATCATCACAATGAATTTAGCAATTTTTATTTCAATGATATCGTTTTTGACGTTTGAGATAAGTAAAACTCTCGATTAACTACTTTCAGATTGACTTTGGATATCCTGATTGGAATGATTAATTTCATATATTTACGAATAAAAATTATTCAGGATTTGTTTTATGATTATGTTTTGTTGTATATCTTGTTTTATACGATCATGACGTTATGTTTTATTTGTTAAAGAATATAGGCTTAGCAATTATTTGTTTTTTTCTTACTGTGTTCTGTATTTATAAGAAGTGTTTTTATATTGCCTTGTTATTCTATTAGAACGATCATGGAACGAGGCAGGTTTGTAAATGGTTTTCTTTTTTTTTTGATAATGTTGTCACTGAATACTTAATATCATCATTCGAGTTTTTCTTTTCGTTCATAATTCTAATTTGCTTATATTATCCTTAAAAAAAATGTTCGTAATCAAGATGTTTTCTACTATGTAATTAGAAAAAGAAAATCTCATGACACAAAACAAAAAGAAAACATAATTATGATTATCCAAAACACATATGTTTGTATCTTTCCGCTTGATGCCTATGAATATTTATATAAGCTAAGAAAAACTTGAATGTCATTACATATTTTCTGACAAAAACAAGAAAGAAATAGAAAAAGGAAAAAACTATCAGCTGTTAGTTTTTGACATGTCTAACGAATCGTCTGATGATAATCATCATTCAAAAACGTAAGTCTTCTATTTTTGTCAATACAAACTTTTGATAAAACATTATTCATTATTATCAAAATTAAAAATAATTTTTTTTTCTTTTCTCTTTGTTTGAATACAATATAGAAAGATAATATATGTATTAGCTGCTCTTCTGGGAGTATTCCTTATATTGACCATTGTATTTGCTGCTTTGTATGGAGTTGAAAGGAATAAAACATCGACATCGGAACAGACACCGACACCGACACCAGGACTGACATCGGGACCGACACCAACTACGGATACCACAGGTATGAAAAATTTCATTTTCTATTTTCAATTATTTTTGTTTTGTTTCTAGTCAATAGTGATTTATGTGTAACTCCATATTGTATTAAAGCTGGTTAGTTTTATTTGAAAGTATAAATTGAATTTGTTCTTTTTTTTTTTTAAATTTTGATAGCAAATTATTTACTCGAAAGTATTGATAAAACTGCTGAACCATGTGAAAATTTCTTTGAATTTGCTTGTGGAACATGGTTAAAGAAAAATCGAATACCTGATGATGGTAAACTAATTAGTTTTTCTTGGTTTTTTTTAAAGTAGGTTAACATGAATTCTATTTATTTTAGCTGGATCTCAAGATACAATTAATCTTCTACGAAATCAATTAGATAGTGATATTGTTGGTAAGTATAAATGATAGACTAATTTGAAATATTAGATTAGTTTTATAATGAAACCAAGAACGTGACATTCTCCTAGTTTTGAAAATTATCCACGTATAATCTCTTTTTTCGCATAAATATGTAAAATGAAAAGGCTGGATTTAATAAAAATGTCAAGTTTCAAATAAACATAGGCACTCTCTCGATGTCAAGGCTGCGAAATTCTAGACGATTGAAACTGGGGACTTTAACAGTAGTTTTTTAATACAATTCAATCATTAAATTTGATACTATTACATTTTCGAAGATCTTCATTGTAATCAATTCCTTTTTACTATTTGCTTGACAGAGCGCCTGATGCTATAGTATCTGGCAGATGTCGTTTTTTTTATTCATATATAAAAAGCACTTCTATAAATAGATAATCCTTTTTCGAGACATTGAACTTGTCGTCGTCCTTTCTCTCGGTATAGAAAATAAGAACTTAAAAACAAGAGTACTGCAGTCTGACATGTTCTTTCAAATAAAAAAAAAAAGAGAAAGAAATCTAAACAATAAAGACCTACAGAGAATTTCGGATTCTTGTTTGTTGAACATCTCGCAAAAATGTCATGATGTCGGACTGACGAAATATGATAGTAAACTAGAGTCCTGCTATCGGACCCGGCTTGTAGGTAATTTCGGCTTCATTTTTTGTTAATGCAATCTATAAAAAAATTATTACAATCTTAGAAGATCGTTATATCAAAATACTTGAAAATAGTTGCAGAATTTCAAGCTACATCGCCTGATGTAATACTAAGAAACTATAACAATGTTAACCTATTCTTTCGTTTAGAGTTTTTAAGAATGTAATTCCGAGAGCATTCGATGAAACAGTAATGGTATAGTTGCTGATTCTTTTCACTTCCTGATCGACATGTTTAGGAAAGAAAAATAAAAAAATGACTTTTATTCTAGTACATATCTATTAAAAAGTAGATTGGCATTAGCAATTGTCTTATATCGTAGTTCTTATTAAAACATCTCTGTCGATAAGAGACAAAAAGTCAACAATTATACCATGGCTCGTAAATCATTTGTTAGTAATTAGTATTTTTACAGATTTCTCATAAAAGCATGCAACAATTTTGTCATTTTCCTAGCAAAGTTCAAGCCTGCAACTTTACATTTCAATAATCTTATGTTGATATAATAATCTATTTAAGGTCCAAAAGATTTCCTCAAAGTTTATGAAAGAACAATAGGTTTTGAAACGATTGTAGAACTAGCAAAGTTTCTTGATGCTATTTTGATATGCATTTCGTATCTCGATAAAACTTTCCAACATCTAGCGAATAGATATATGTAAACGAAATATTTAATTGAACCTAAATTAATAAATAGAATTTTTTGGGTTGGATATCGGCTTGAAAACTTGAATCAGCGCAGAACTCTATAGTAAACATTGCTCCTAAAATTCTGGCTTCATGATTTTTTTCTTCCCGCTTCAATTCCACATTTCTAACTTCTAATTTTTTTTTTGTTATATATACAACACAGTTGAATCTTTTCCATGATGATTGTGACCAATTTATTTGAAAATTTTCGTAAAAAGTTTCGATGAGATGACAAGTCTGCTCTGAAAGTTTTAGAGCAACAGTATTGAAAGAAATCGAGTTAGTACTACAGCATGTATTCACTGCTATCTTTAGTGATAGCAAAATGACAAGTAAAAACTTGTTGATTGTGTATTTTCTTTGAATATGTTTTTCACAAATGAAAGAAGATGTGGGAATCCAAATTCTATTAGATGTAAACCGATAGAGGGCGAGTTAATGCTTGTGATTAGAGTTTAATGCAGTGGCGTACGCAGGGGGGCGAGGCCCCCCCTCCCCTTGAGACGAAAAAGTCCTGAAGGGGGTACAGGAAAAAATATTTTCGCGTGATAAAAAATT
>CAJNSZ010000447.1:0-45393 GCA_905329745.1 Rotaria sp. Silwood2
ATTCGATCTTTTCTGAAAAGAAGCTGCAATAAAAAGTAGTCTACTGTGTAGAGCACAATTTACTCTTCAGAATGGTGTGTCAAAAAGAAAATTTTACCTTAAAATTGGCGCGCACTGAATTTTGAACAACAAGTGGTTGATCAATTTTGGAACAATGAAAAAAGGCATTTCGTAATTATGTTGCTAATAAATGCTGAATACATCAATAGATTGACTTCAAATTTTGTACACGTACACTGCAGACCAAGAACTATTATGTGACAAAAACCAGACAGTTCTAGCTTATTTAGCGTCTGAGGTATGAACAAAATAAAAAAATTGATTAAGGTGGTTGATCAATTTTGGTACCCACTGTATATATATACTTATTCTAAGCACATACTCGTATGAATAGAATAAAAGACAAATTTTTATCAATTATTACAATCTGATCAATTCATTCAATGTTTTCATATTTTCATAAAAAAATAAATTTATTGAGCTAGATATTCAATTCAGTAGAAAAGAAATATATGTTGATTAATTTATTATTTATAAATAGTATAACGATCTCTGTTGTGTATTCTCATCATTGAAAATAGATTTAAATTAATTAAATCAAATTATCGACAAACAAGTTATTCTATTGACTTATTGGCAATATTTTCAAAGACCATTTATTCAACGAATATATTATTGATGTACTATTTTAATTATTACATTACAAAATATTATTACAATCTTAACTTGATTCTAAACTGACTTATAACATAGATATATCGAAGAAAAAGTGTTAAATATGAAAAATTTCTTTTTCATGTTGAGTGTGTTTATGGTAAAATTGTTCTTTGTAAAAAAAAAATTAAAGATAAATTAACTTTAACACTAATATTAGGTATTGATAATAAAGATTGATTTATGTATCATTTGTTAAAGAATGTTGAAAAAAAACAGCAATAATCATTCATCTTTAGTTTATCTATTTATACAAGAGAATTTTAATATAAGATTATTTAGATTTTATCTTTGATATTGTTGTTTTCGATCATAAGAAAATAAGTCGTAATCAATAAAATAATCACAATCTTTGGTGCAAAGCACTTTGAAGATATTGAAAAGAGGGAAATGATTGAAGAAAAAGCTGTGAAAATACACACGTACGGTGAGAAGAAGAAAAATGAGTAAGTTATTTGATAACATGAATATTATAGAATGTGTTATCAACTTTTATTTGAGAAGGCGACAATCCATCGGGTTTACCATTTAATGTTGAATTACCGTTTGCTCCAGTTCTCGACTGTGAACTTGGACCAGACGTATTGTTTGTTGGTTGATTAGATAGTTGTTGTGACGATGGCATATTTGATGATTTCTACAATGTAAAGACGAATACAAACTATCACTATAAATATAACAGTGTTAACACTTAGAACAACATACCGTAGGAAAACTCTGTTTGCTTGTAACAGCACTTTGAACAGCACTCGTACCTCCTTTTCTGAAGAAAAAAATGTAGAAATAGAAATAGAAGAAAAAAAAAATATCGTCTACAAACAGAAGCAAGTTTTTCGCTGTGAAAGCAGCAACGCCAACAAGTCCTACAGCAGCTATACTGCCAGCAACTCCACCTGCTATGGCACCTGCGTTCGACGAACCCTAAGTAAAAATTTCAATATATTAGATATTCACAGAAATATAATTAAAACGAAAATTTCGTATCTGTGATTCTGTAATATACCTGACTTGATTCTGAGTTAGATGACTGACTGCCTGTATTCCCTCCACCACCACCTGCTGCTGTTGTTCCACTACCACCTGCTGCAGTTGTTCCACTACCACCACCACCACCTGCTGCTGTTGTACCTCCACCACCACCTGGCGCTGTTGTTCCTCCAGCACCACCTGCTGCTGTTGTTCCTCCAGCACCTGATGTGGTTGTTCCTCCAGGACCTGATACAGTTGTAACTATTATATGTGATGCTGTGAAATAAAACAAAGATTGTATTGTTTTAAATTTGGTTGATTGTTTTTAATTCAAATAAAATGATGATCACAAAAAAAAAATATCGATAGTTTGTTAAAATTCATTCATATGTTTAAAAATTCATTTCACAATAAATACACTTACTTGTAGCAGATGTAATTGCTGATGTTGTAGTTACTGAGGTCGTAGAAAGACCTGACGTAGTAGTTACTGAAGTTGTCGTTGTAGTCGTAACACTTGTTGTTGTTTCTGATGTAGTGGTTGTTGTTGTTACTGTTGTTGTCGAAGCATTATAGACTATGGAAAATAAATTACAGTAGAATTTGTAAGTTAAGACAAGAATCATGAAATTTATTATTTGTTTTGTTTTTTTCTTACATACCACATATAAATAGGTCGATTCGATGATAATTCATATCTGCAATATAAATATTACTAATCGAATCAAGTCGCATTCCTCTTGGATTGCTGAAACCCATTGATACAATTGTATCAGCAACTAAAGAACCAGGAGAAAATCTTTGAACACGATTATTACCAGCATCCATAACGTATCTAAATACAAGAAACAAATATTTTAACAAATAAACATGTATATTTCGATTAAAATTTACAGATAATTGCTATCGTCAAGGGTAATTGCAGTAGGAAAACTTAAAAGACTTGCTGTTGATCCAACTGAACCCGTTACACCAGCAATAACTACACCAGCAGGGGCACCTTTAACAAATATATAATGATAAATTCCAATAATGAGCAAAATGGAAATTTCTTTTAAAAATATACCTGCAGCCCATGATACAATTCTATGATTAGATCGATCGGATATATATACTGCTGCATTTAAATCGACATACACTCCCCAAGGAGCATTTAATTGATTTAGTGCAGTACCAGCAGTACCAGTACCTGCAATCTAAAATTTAAAGAATAAATTTTTCAACAAGAATGTAAAATTAATAATAGAATACCAATTGACTAGCAGTTGTATTTGAAGCATACCATAATGTTACACGATTATTACTAGATTCTGATACATATATATTTCCAACATTATCAACAAATATTGCATAAACAACTCCAATTTTATCGAATGTGGCTCCATTACCTCGTCCTCCGGCTACAGTAAAACCTAATGGTTGATTTGGTAACCATTTTTGAATTCTATAATTTCCATTATCTGCAATGTACATGACTCCATTAAGATCAACAAATATTGCTGTTGGATTATTTAATTCTGAATATCCACTACCGCCAGTTACTGTAAAACCAGCTACCGTGTTTCCAGTTGGTGGTCCTATTGTTGTTCCCGCTATAATTCGGCAATAAAAGGTAAATTTAGTTTAAAAATTTTACAAGAAATTATTTTAACCTGGTGGAAATTTTTGAATTCGACTGTTTGCAGAATCAGCAACATAAATATTTTGATTACCATCAACATATACATCTATAGGACTGCTTAGATAAGCTCCTCCTGAACCAGATGTAGGTGAAGTACCAGCCGCTACTATCCAGCTAGTATTAAAAACACCTGTTTGACATGCTAGGTTCGGAGGTAAAGCTAGTTATTGAAAAAGAGTAGAAAAAAAAATAGTTTTAGAAATCTTTCGAAGTTTTAACAAATAACATACTGGGAGGTGGTAAAGTAACTACAGTTGCATTGCCTATAAAAATAATGAAAAAATAAGATATTGTTTTCTGCTAAATTATGGTGTCGAATATATTTAGTACAATTGTTGAAAATATAAGAGACAATTAAAATTACTTACGACACATAACGTTGAATGAAACAATTCGATTATTAGATGTATCAGCAACAACTATATTACCCGAAGAATCGAAATTCATTCCAATAGGTGTACCCATTGAGGATGTTACAATTGTTACTCCATAAGTCATTCCTGGTAGCCATTTTTGAATTCTTGAATTGCCAGCATCCATAACATACATATAACCATATTGATCAAATATGACTGCCGTAGGTGAATTGAATTGATAAGACCAAGCACCTGGAGTAGCACTCTGTCCAGCAATGGTAATACCAACAGCAGCACCTACAAAATATAATAATAGTTGAATGAGAATAGATCACTAATAAATTGATAGGAATTACCAGCAGGCCATTTTTGGATTCGATGATTTGATCGATCGGCAACATACAAGACACTACTGGCATCAACATAGATTCCATAAGGATAATTAAGTTTATCGGCAGTGCTGCCTTGAACTGATATACCTGCCACCTTTAATTTATACAAGAAAAGAATTAAAATATAAATTATATGAAAGAATATAATACCAATTCTCCAATAGTATTATTGCCTGCTATCCACTTGGTGACTCGATGATTGCCATATTCAGATACGTATATATTATTTTGATAGTCGATAAACATTGCATAACTGACTCCAATCTTATCCAACGTTGTACCTGATCCTCGACCATTAACAGCTACAGTACCAAAAGTATCACCTAAGGTCCATTTCAAAACTCGATAATTGAATGTATCTAATATATACATTATTCCATTTGAATCAAACGCAACTGCTGATGGACTGTTAAATTGCGCCAGTGAAGTACCAGAAGAATTAGTAACACCGGCTACTGTTCTTCCGATATTTGAATCTGAATAGAAGAAATAAGTAATTTATTTCATTTATTCAAACTAAAATTTGATAGATACTCGGTGAATATTGTTGAATTCTGTGATTTCCAGTATCAGCAATATACATATTTAGATATCCATCGAAATTAACACCATATGGACCAAAGACAAATGTTGGTGTATATCCTGAATATGCCGTTGCACCTGTTATGATAGTAGCATTGGAATTCCAAACTGCTATTGGGCACATAAGAGTTGTCGTTGAAGCTATTTAACAAGGCATCAATAAGAGAAAATTAATCAAAATGAAGAAATAACTTACTAGGTGGTGTTGGAGTTGTTGTTGATGCAGTAGCTACATATAAAAACGAAAATGAAATATATTAAGTAGTCAACTGATATTAATCTCTTATTTATTTTCATGTTTTTTTAGTTTCACGATTTCCTCAAATAATTTTAAACTCATATAACACATAAAATGTTCAAATAAAATTTTAACAATATAGAATTCATATTGTGTAGAAATTTCTTGTTAAAAACTTTTTTGTATTTTTTTTTGCTTTTTAGAAAAAATTTTTTATTCTCTTGTTTTTCTATTATCACTTACCGCACCATACAGAAAACAACACAATTCGTTGATTGCCTGTGTCAGCCACGTAGAGATTTCCAGCACGATCAATAGTCATTCCTAGCGCACCATTCAAAGTTGCTGATAACACAGTTATACCAAAACTGCCTCCGGGCCACCATTTTTGTACTCGATTATTGCCAGAGTCCAACACAAACATAGAACCATATGGATCGAATGTAATTGTTGTTGGATTATTGAATTGATACGACCATGGACCTGGATCATTAGTTGATCCAGCAACAGTAACACCAGCAGTAAAACCTTTATTCAATATTTTCAATTAAGTATATTGGTAAATGAGATCAAACACTAACCTGACACCCATTGTTGCACGCGGTGATTACCACGATCAACTACATAAACTGTATTACTACTATCAACATAGATTCCCCAAGGTCCATTTAATTTATCTGATGTACTACCGAGACCATTACCACCAGCAACCTAAAAAGTAATAATAATAGAGAATAGAAAAAAATCATATCAAATATATAAATAATGAATCATACCAATACACCAGCAGTTGTATTTCCATTCAACCATTTTGTAACTCGATTATTAGCAGTTTCAGATACATAAACATTATATTGATTATCAACAAACATTCCATTACTTAAAGCTATTTTATCAAATGTACTGCCAGAACCTCGACCACCAACAATGACAGTACCAAGTGGCTCTCTGTCTTGCCATTTGAGAACTCTATAGTTGTTACTATCCAAAATATACATTGTTCCACTAGAATCAACATAGATCGCTGTTGGATTATTGAGTTGAGAAAATCCAGCACCTGAAGCGGCTGAAACACCAGCTACAGTGTCACCACCAATAGATCCTAAACAAAAGAATTATTTGAAGTATAGAAAATAATATTTCATATATACCCAATGGAAATCGTTGAATTCTATGATTACCATAATCTACTACGTAAACATTTTGATATGCATCAACAGTAACATAGTATGGACTAGACAATAGATATTGTGTAGATGATGCAATTGCTGTTCCACCAGCTATTTGAGTAAATGTGGCATTCCATGTCGCTGTTGGACAAAGTGTAATTGCCATTTGAGCTATGATCACAAAGAAAAGCAAAATGAAATGAATGCAAGATACATGAAAAACAACGACTCACTTGGTAATGGTGGTGGAGTTGTTGTTGTAGCAGCTTAAAAATAAGACAAAAGAACATATTGAATTTCTTGTAATATATTAATTGTCTATTCTTTCTCTCTATTTATCTCTCTATTTATATATATAGTAGAAATCTTTCCAAAAATAATAGCTGAATAAGAGAAAATAAAATTTGTACTATTAGCTCATCATTTCATACAATTATATATATCGGCTTGTCCAAGCGTAATGCGATGACGTTTTGTCCGCTGTGTCTTCAAATTTTCTCAGCAACAAAATCACTTAGAAACTTGATTTTTTCGTCAGAAGGTGCGTCTCCTTATGTACTCTTTGAATCCAGTAAATTTGAGTTTATTGAGCAAAGCATTCTGAAAATCATAGCAAAAATATACAGCGTAACGCGATGATGGATAAGGGACAAAAATTTGAGAGTGTTGTACTCGTTCATTGTTTTAGTCCAAATGTATATTATCTTGAACAAAATATTTCACAATATATTTGTAGTAAACACTTTGGAGTATTAATGTGAAAAAAGTTTTTTTCGAAAAGGTCTCTCATTAATTGTGAAACTTTGGTCACATTAACGTTACGCAATGACGATTTTGTAATGCGATGACGAAAATTGGAAAAATAAAACTCTTTTTCGGCTATTAGCGTATCCACAATGGTGAATAAATGCCAGTTAAATCTCATGTTCTGAAAACCTCAAATAGCTTTTACACATTTTCTCTCTTATTACATCGGATAATACTGGTGATATTTAGACCTGATTTTTCAAACTACCGGCATTGAAGGTGACGCGTTACGTAGACAAGTCGATATACAGATTAAAATGAAAAGAATTGTTCCATCATATTGACTTACGGCATGTTAGAGAAAATGACAAAATTCTGTGAAAAGATGTGTCAGCAATAAAAATATTGCCAAGACGATCAAATGTCATGCCATATGGAGTGCTCATAGTTGTTGATATAACAGTTGTACCATAGATTGCTCCTGGAAACCATTTTTGGACTCTATTATTGCCAGTATCCAAAACATACATATAGCCATATATATCAAAAGTTATTGCTGTTGGATTACTGAATTGATAAGACCATGGACCTGAACTACCAGTTGTTCCAGCGACAGTAATACCGATTGTTGATCCTATTAAACACATATATATTCATCAATTCGAATGAGAGACTGTTGAAAAATATTTTATATACCATAACTCCATTGTTGTACTCGTTGGTTATTTCGATCGACGACAAATACAGCATTACTACTATCAACATAGATTCCCCATGGTCCATTTAATTTATCTGCTGTACTTCCGACGCCATTACCACCAGCCGCCTAAAAAATAAAAATCATAAAGAATATCTAAGAATACATATATATTATTAACAAAAGAATACCAAAATACTAGCAGTTGTATTGCCTGCAGTCCACTTTGTGACTCTGTTATTACTGGATTCCGATACATAGATATTGTATTGACTATCAAGAAATAAAGCATAACTTGTTCCTATCTGAGTATATGCGGCACCAGAACCTTGTCCACCAGCTACAATATAACCAACTGGATTTCCTGCTTGCCAACGAAGCACTCTATTGTTGGCACCATCTAAAATATACATTACTCCAGTTGCAGTAACACGTATCGCATAGGGAGTGTTGAGTTGAGACCGTGCAGCAGCAGGAGAACCTGTACTACCAGCAATAGTTATTGCGTTACTTGAGCCTGAAGTATACAATGATTGAGATATTCAATATACAAGTATAATATAGATTCAAACCTGGTTGAAAAAGTTGAATACGGTGATTAGATGAATCAACTATATACATATTTTCATATGCATCAAAAGCAACATCGTATGGACTGTTAAATAAGGTTGCTATAGTTCCTGTAGTTGATGTTGAACCGGCTCTAAGAGAATATGTCTGATTCCAAGAAGCTGTTGCACACATTGGAACAACTGGTAGAGCTATTATTCAATAGAAAAAATGAAAATATATATTTGAAAAAAAAAACTGTGAAATAAAGTACTTGATGGTGGTGCAGCCGTTGTAGTTGACGACGCTAAAAGATTTCCAAAAACAAAATTAATTTCAAATACTTAGAACAAACAATAAGATATTTCATTATAAAATATTGAAGAAAAAAATATATTAACTAATTTTAACTGAATTTCTACACATTATCTACTTAGTATAACTTACGACATGTAACAGGAAAAGAAATAATTCGATGAAATGATGTATCAGCTACAACCAAATTCCCTAATAGATCCCATTGCATTCCTTTTGGACTACTCATTGTTGCACTTATGATAGTTGTTCCATAAACCGCTCCTGGAAACCATTTTTGAACTCTGTTGTTGCCTTGATCTAGAACGTACATATAACCATATTGATCAAATGTGATTGATGTTGGATTGTTGAACTGATAAACCCATGGACCTGGATCACTAGTTGATCCAGCAACAGTAACACCAAGAGGAGCACCTATATTCGATATTTTCAATAAGATATGCGCCTAAATAAGATCGAGCACTTACCCGATATCCATTTTTGTACGCGATGATTACCACGATCAACGACATAAAGTGTATTGCTACTATCAACATAGATTCCCCAAGGTCCACTTAATTTATCTGATGTACTACCGAGACCATTACCACCAGCAACCTAAAATCAATAATCATAGAAAATAAAAAAGTCAACATCAAATGCATAAGGAATGAACCATACCAATATACCAGCAGTTGTATTTCCATTAAACCATTTTGTAACCCGATTATTAGCAGTTTCCGATACATAAACATTATATTGATTATCAACAAACATTCCATTACTTAAAGCTATTTGATTAAGTGCAGTACCAGAACCTCGACCACCAACAACGAGAGCACCAAGTGGATCTCCAAGTTGCCATTTAAGTACTCGATAGTTATTACTATCTAATATGTACATTACTCCATTAGGAGCAACAGAGATTGCTGTTGGATATGAAAGTTCAGAAAGTCCACTACCCGATGTAAATGCAATACCGGCTACAGTTTGGCCAATATTTGATCCTAAATGAAAAAGTTATTTCAATTATTTAAACTGTTATATGATATATATGTATACCAGCTGGAAGCCGTTGAATTCTATGATTGTTATTATCGGCCACGTACATATTTTGATATCCATCAAAAGTCATGTCATATGGAGAAGAAAATAAAGTTGATGTAGATCCTGGATTTGATATTGCACCAGCTATCGTAGTAAATGATGAATTCCATGACGCAGTTGAACAAAGTGGAACTGTTGTTTGGGCTATTATGATAGAAAAGAAGGTAAACATCAATTATATATATATAATAGAAACAATAGTGAAACCTACTTGGTGGTGCTATTGTTGTTGTAGTAGATGATGCTAAAATGAAAGATATTAGTAATATTATTCTACACATTCAGTTAATAAAGGTAATGATGTAACCAGAAAATAGGATCGAGTAAGTACTCAAAGTTTTTTCGGGAATTTTTCGAACTCATTTAAACTATTCGAAGATACTTTTCGAATTATAAAATTGAATTTTTTTTTGAATAAGACAATCAAAGTCAGGTGATTAATATTATTTAAAAAATTTTTCTTAGAAAAAAAAATGTTTTTCTTTGCAGAAAGTAATAAGATTAAAATCTATCTGATAATGATATTATCATTCTAAAAATTATTTATATTTTCATAAATTTATAGTATTTATACAGAATCATGAAATAGTTAAAGAGATTGTTGTGTTATGTTATAATGAATTTTCAATACAAACACTATATATTAGAAATGCTACTGTTTAACTTCGGTTATCACTTATATAATAATTAGAATTCTATTTGATTAAAATTCAAATTAATGTGCTTTTCATACAGTTGTTTACTACACGATCTAGTCAAAAGGTGAAATTATATATTCTTGTCTTAGTTAAACACATGATTTCATTAAAAAAAAAAAGAACTATACTACCTAGTATATCTAGCAATTTCAAACCATGCCAGTCATCATTTTTAGTATTGAAACATTTAGTAAAAAGGATTTTTAGTTCGATAAAATGATTTAAATCTCATTTCTTTGTTGAAATAAGTAATTATTTGAATTATCAAACAGTTCTCTAGATTCATTGTTTTTAATGGTTGAGAAAAAATTCTCCAAAAAAGCGAAATTCAAAGTTCTGTTCTATGGATAAATATTTATAAATGTTAGCTTCATGTTATACCTACTCAAAATTTTTTACTTTTTGTAATAATAGTTTCCAAAGAATGAAACTGAAGTTTTAAATAATATTCCGATTTAGTTAAAATGTAAATATGTAACAGACTATTCTGTGACATATTAAAATCGATTTTTTTCTAGTAGACATCATCGTTTCTATATGACAAATAAGAGAGATTTAATAGAAGAATTAGTATCACAATGACAAGAATAGAGTAAACCATTTCAAACGAATAGTTTTGTTTTTTCAAGAATCGTCATCAAGCGTTGGTTTTCATGAAATATAAAAAATGACATGAAATCCTAGCACAATGCGATTAATCGAACAATATTCACGAAATTCTAACGAACATGTTTGTACTTCACATCAAGATCACATTATACAGTTAATTCACATCAAATATTTAATAGATAATCAGAGATGGCGTTCGTTTTTTCACTGACGATATTTCTATTATTAGTTAACGTGAAACGATGGGAATGTAATAATGAACAACGGATCCTATTAATAATAATAATAATAATAATATACTTGTTTTCTGATTAACTACAATAAAAATAAGTCCTCTGAGTAGAAAATTGTTAGGTTTTGTTTTAGAACATTTAGTAATTATCCTTTCAAAACTGTTTACAGAAAATGATATCCTCAAATCAAGAGATGGTAGAATTGGGTTGAGTAGTTATTGACCCTATTTCGGCTACAGCAGGAAAGAAGGACACAAATAATATTAATATAAACTATAACTTACGGCATATCAATGTAAACGATAAAACGCGATGATAACCTGTATCAGTGATAAACATATTACCAAAACGATCGATTCTCATACCATATGGACTACTCATAGTTGCCGATATAACAGTTGTTCCATACGTTGCTCCTGGAAACCATTTTTGGACTCTGTTATTGCCTTGATCTAGTACATACAAGTTACCATACTGATCTAAAGTTACAGCTGTTGGACTACTGAGTTGATATGACCATGTACCTACACTACCAGTTGTTCCAGCAACCGTTATTCCAGCATTTCCACCTTGTGTAAGTAAATATCATTGGATCCAATAACAAAAAAATTACAAAATATATATTACTAACCTGCAATCCATAATTGAACTCGATGGTTGTTTCGATCAGCAATGTAAATTGATCCATTAACATCAACATATACACCCCATGGTCCATTTAATTTATCTGCAGTACTTCCAACACCATTTCCACCAGCCACCTATAATTAAATCATAACAGAGAAAACCTTGCAAAACATTTTCAAGTTCAATGAAAAATACCAATACTCCTGCTGTTGTATTACCAGCATACCAAATAGTTACTCGATTATTTGAATTGTCTGACACATAAACATTGTAGTGTTCATCGACAAATATACCAGCACAATATCCTAACTTATCATATGTTGAACCTAGACCACGACCACCAGCAACTACATAGCCTAGTGGATCTTCATCTTGCCATTTTAAAACACGAAAATTATAATGATCCACAATAAACATTGTACCATTTGGTGAAACAGCAATGGCTGTTGGATAATACAGTTGCGCACGTGTCGAACCAGCTGTAAGTGTAAAACCAGCTACCGTTGAACCAACAAACGATCCGTATGGAAATTTCTGTATTCGGTTATTATTAAAATCGGCAACATACATATTATCATATCCATCAAAAGCAATATCATATGGACTGTTTATTAATGTTGCTGTATTACCTGGAGCTGATGTGGCGCCAGCTCCAATAGAAAATGATTGATTCCAAGCAGCTGTTGGACACAATGGAATAATTGGCTGAGCTATTAATTATCAGTAAAATGATCGATTTGAATCAATTTTTTTTAATAAGAAAACAAAGACATGACTTACTTGCTGGTGCTGCAGTTGTTGTTGTTGTGGCGACTGAAATTCAATAAAACCGTTAAAAAATTTTCATTATATTTAAAAAAAATATTATTCTTTTATCAAAAATGATTACTTATATACTATATAGTCACTTTTCTGTCGTAATATTTTAGTTATATAATAATTTTAAAAAATACTCGACAAATACTAACAAAATATAGGTTTTTAACTTACGGCACACTAAACTAAATTTCACGACTCGAGAATTTGATGTATCAGCTACAACTATGTCACCAAGAAGATCCAATGCTAATCCATACGCATTGCCCAATGCTGCTGATGCTACAGTGCTGCCATAGGATGCTCCAGGCCACCATTTTTGTACACGAGTATTGCTATAATCCATTATATAAATGTATCCATATATATCCATTGTAATTGTTGTTGGACTACTTAACTGATATGACCATGGACCAGCATCACTAGTTGAACCCGCGACTGTATCACCAAAACTTGCTCCTAAATAGTAGTCAATCAAAAATATAATAAAAAAGAATTATTAAGCAGGAATTAACGTACCGAAAAGCCATCGTTGAACTCTATGATTTGAACGATCGACGATATATATTGTATTCGAGGCATCAACATATATTCCCCATGGTCCATTGAGTTTATCTGCAGTACTACCAGCACCATTTCCACCGGCCACCTAAAGTTTAACAGTAGAAAGAAACGCAGAAAACTCATCTATACATCTAAATTCAATGAAAATTACCAGTCTTCCAGCAGTCGTATTACCATTAGACCAAAGTGTTATTCGATGATTATCATATTCCGAAACATAAATATTGTACTGAGAATCGAGAAATATATCATAGCTTGTTCCAATTTGAGTAAATGCTGCTCCTACTCCATGGCCTCCAGCTATAACATAGCCAAGTTGGTCTCCAACTTGCCAACGAAACACTCTATAATTACTTCTATCCAAGATAAACATAGTTTGATTGTGTGTAACACGAATGGCTACTGGATAATAGAGTTCTGCGCGTGATGCACCAGATGAAAGTGAAAATCCAGCTACTGTTCTTCCAGTAGATGAACCTTCTTGATATAATTGCACTCTATGATTGTTGTAATCAACAACATACATATTACGATATCCATCGAAAGCTACATAATACGGATAATTAAGTAACGTTGATGTGGATCCCGCATTTGATGTTGCACCAGCCACAATAGAAAGTGATTGATTCCATGCCGCTGTTGCACATAAGGGACTTGTTGTTGGAACTATCAAGTAAAGAGTAAACATAAATTAATTATTATCAAAAATTTACTTACATGGTGGTGCTGTAGTTGTCGTTGTTGGAGCCGCTAGAAATTCAAAATAGAATATAATAAATTTGTATGACAAATATATATCATTATGATCTATAAGATTACTTACGACATGCGATAGGAAAAGATAAGACTCGATGATTGGATGCATCTGCGACAACAATATTACCAAGATGATCAATTTTCATTCCAGTCGGATTGGAAAACTGTGCTGTGATAATAGTCGTGCCATAACTAGCTCCGGGCCACCATTTTTGTACTCGGTTATTATTATAATCCAATACGTATATATAACCATATTGATCGAGTGTAATTGCTGTTGGACTACTAAATTGATATGACCATGGACCTGGATCACTCGTCGATCCAGCAACAGTAACACCACTGGCAGCACCTATAAACATTTGTTACGAATTTATACGATACAATTACCAAGAATATATTACTTACTTAAGTCCCATCTTTGTACTCTGTGATTACTTCGATCGACAACAAAAATTGATCTGTTGACATTAACATAAATACCCCATGGAGAATTAAGTTTATCGGCTGTGTTACCAGCACCATTTCCACCAGCAACCTTAAGTTAAACAAAAAGAAAAAAGAGAAAATACAAAACACATTAGCACATCAATTTCAACAAAAACTACCAATTGTCCTGCACTTGTATTACTTGCAGACCAAAACATTACTCGACAATTTACTTGTTCAGATAAATAAATATTATATTGATCATCAGCAAATATTCCATAACTATAATCCATCTGAGTATATGCTGAACCTTGACCATGACCACCAGCAACTATATAGCCTAATGCATCTCCAAGTTGCCATTTTAAAACACGAAAACTATAAGTGTCTAAAATAAACATTGTTCCATTTGATGATACTGCAATGGCTGAAGGATAATAAAGTTCAGAACGTGATACACCAGATCCAAGAGAGAAACCAGCGACATTTACACCAATATTTGAGCCTATAAATGAAATTTAATAAATTTAAAAAAAAAATCTGTCTCTACCTGGGGCAAATCTTTGTATACGATGATTATTCCTATCAGCAACATACATGTATCGATATCCATCAAAATCAATATCATATGGATAAGCGAGTAAAGTCGATGTAGTTCCTGATGTAGACATGGCTCCGGCTAAATTAGAAGATGATTGATTCCACATAGCTGTTGCACATAATGGTACAATTGCTTGAGCTATTCAGAAATAAAATGAAACAAATAAGAATTGGTTTTTTTTTGAATGTAAGGAAAACTTATAAATAACTTACTTGGAGGCGCTATAGTTGTTGTTGTAGCAGGTGCTAAAATTTATGAAAATATATTGCTAGTGTACTATTCATATAACAACTATATATATATGTCTCTTCTTTATTTTCCTTAGAATTTGAAAAAATAGATCTTATTTTAAATGAAAAGTATATATATAACAACGTTTCAGTGATTTGTTTTTTGAGCTAAGATTTTCTTCAAGAAAATCGTATAGTACAACCTATTGAATTAAACAATAGATTTTATAATATATGCTGTTACTTACGACATGTGAGTCCAAATGATAAAATTCGATGATTAGTTGTATCAGTGACAACTATATTACTTTGACGATCAAATCGCATTCCACTTGGATTGCCCAAATTTGTTGCAACCACAGTAATACCAAAACTTGCTCCCGAAACCCATTTTTGCACACGATCATTGTTGTAATCCAAAACGTATATATAACCATATTGATCAAGTGTGATTGCTGTTGGACTACTAAATTGATATGCCCATGGACCTGGATCACTCGTCGATCCAGCAACAGTAACACCAATAGCAGCACCTGCAAACAGTTATCATAATCTCAAATGACTAAAAATGACAACAGATGTTACTTACCCACATCCCATCTTTGTACTCTGTGATTATTTCGATCGACAACAAATATTCTTCCGTTGACATCGACATAAATGCCCCATGGAGAGTTAAGCTTATCTGCTGTATTACCAGCACCATTTCCACCAGCTACCTACAGAAAATTAAATATAAATAAAAATAAATGTTATTCGTAATCATTACTAATTGTCCGACACTTGTATTAGTGACTTGCCATATTGTCACTCGATTATTACTACTTTCGGACACATAAGTATTATATTGATTGTCGACGAATAAAGAATTGCTTGTTCCAATGCAATTGAATGTTGAACATAAACCTTGACCACCAGCAACTATGTATCCAAATGGATTGCCAACTTGCCATTTTAAAACTCGATAGTTGTTTGTATCTAATATAAACATCGTTTGATTTGAAGTAACATATATTGAAGATGGAGAAGAGAGTTCTGCCAGTCTGTTACCAGCAGAACCTGATACACCGGCTACTGTTGTTCCAACATTTGATCCTAAATATGAAAGTCAATGATGTTTTCAATATTTATATGAAAACTTAATTTAAACCTGATGGAAAACGTTGAATTCGATGATTATTAGTGTCAACAACATACATATTCTGATATCCATCAAAACCTATATCAGATGGGCTATTGAGTTGAGTTGTTGTTGATCCTGCAGTTGACATTGATCCAGCTATAGTAGTATATGCTTGATTCCATGCTGCTGTAGCACATACTTGAGTCATTCCTTGGGCTATTTCATATCAACTTAAGTTTAGTTTATGACAACTATGACAAAACTTACTTGGTGGTACAGTTGTTGTTGTAGATGGCGGTGCTATAAATAAAAAAGAATAATATTATTGAACTAATTGTGAAATATACATATATTGACAGAACAATGCTAACATTTGATGATATTATATTTTACTCTATTGTCTTTTAGTTTTACACAAAAAGAACAGAATTATTATGAGTATACAAGTTATGTATTATTATTATCGAGTTCTATTTATATTGAAAACATATGCTAAAAAATATAAAAGCAATCATAATAATTCTCATTACTTACGACATGACATGACAAAAGATAAAATACAATGGTTGCCTGTATCAGCTATAATTAATTCACCACGAGGACCAACTTCAATTCCATATGGAGTACTCATCGATGTGGCTACGACTGTGACTCCATAAGTGGCTTCTGGAAACCAACGTTGAACGCGTGAATTTCCTGTGTCCAACACATACATATAACCATATTGATCAAATGTGATTCCAGTGGGATTATTAAATTGATAAGCATATGGACCTCCATTTCCACTTGAACCAGCAACAGTAACACCGGTCAACGCCCCTGAGAAAGCATTCATTTATTTTCATAGAACAAAATCATATTTGAGTATATGTTTTGCATTACCTGAATCCCAGCGTTGTACTCGATGATTGGCTTTATCAACTATGAAGATGGTACTGTTCACATCGACATAAATTCCCCAAGGACTATTTAACTTTTGTGATGTACTACCAGCACCATTTCCACCAGCCACCTACAATATGACTAAAGAATAGAAAATTATAAAATCATCAAAGGATCATACCAATATTCCAGTAGTTGTATTAGTTGTTAACCACAGAGTGACACGATGATTGCCATATTCTGATACATAAACGTTGCCTTGATTATCAACAAACATTGCATAACTTGTTGTAATTTGAGTTAATGCTGAACCCCACGATTGACCACCAGCAACAACATAACCTAATGGATCTCCAAATGCCCATTTCAAAACTCTATAGTTTGAAGTATCTAATATGTACATTGTTCTTCTTGCATCGATATAAATAGCAGATGGATTGTTGAGTTGTGAATATCCACTACCAGCAGCACCTGACTGGCCAGCTACTGTTGTTCCAATCGATGATTCTAAATAGAGTGAAAAAAAAACGGTTTCTAGTAATAATCGTATGAAGCAAATTTATTACCTGAACTAAATAGTTGGATTCTATGATTAGTATAATCGGCCACATATAAATTAAGATATCCATCAAAAGCAATATCATATGGATTATAAAGTTGTGTTGTTGATGAACCCAAAGTTCCTGATATTCCAGCTAACGGTGAAGAAGCTTCATTCCAAACAGCTGTGGCACATATTTGAGATGTTGTTGAAGCTATTTAATCAAAATTGAAGTTTATGTTCTATCAAAAAAGATTAATGTATGACTCACTAGGTGGTAATGCAGTTGTTGTCGTTGTAGGTGCTGAAATTGAACGAAATAGAATATTTATAAATAGTTTAAAAATAAATATATTTTTTAAGGTTAAATAATTATATTGTTTATAATAGTAAAAATTATTGAATTTACAATAAGATAGCATACAATAACTTACGGCATAGAAGACCAAAAGAAACAATTCGATGATTATTTGTATCAGTTACAACAAGATTATTAAGACGATCAAGTTGCATTCCAAGTGGCGTAGCAAATGATGCTGCAAAAACTGTTGCTCCATAAAGTGCACCGGGCCACCATTTTTGAATTCGTGCATTACCAGAATCTAAAACGTATATAAAACCAGCCGGATCAAGCATGACTGCTGTAGGACTACTGAATTGATAAGACCAAGGACCTGAACTACCAGTTGTACCAGCAACAGTAACACCACTAAGTACTCCTATAGAAATATTTATTAGATTAATCAAATTTAATGACGAGAAGTTGATTTATTATTTACCATTATCCCAACGTTGTACACGATGATTATTTCTATCAACTATAAACGCTGCTTGATTTGCATCAACATATATTCCCCATGGATTATTTAATTTTTCTGGTGTACTACCAGCACCATTTCCACCAGCCACCTACAATACAATAACAAAAAAAAAATATCAGTATTTATACGATGAACTAAGAATTACCACAATGCCAGCAGTTCTATTATTTACCGACCAAAAAGTGACACGATTGTTACCACTGTCCGACACCCAAATATTATATTGATTATCAACAAACATACCATAACTTGTTGAAATTTGAGTTAATGCTGAACCCCATGATTGACCACCAGCAACAACATAACCTAGTGGTTCTCCTAATGTCCATTTTAAAACTCGATAGTTTGCAGTATCTAAGATATACATTATTCTGTTTGCATCAACATAAATAGCAGATGGATTGTTAAGTTCTGAATATCCACTACCAGCAGAACCAGAATTACCAGCAACAGTTGTGCTTGTATACGATCCTGAAGAGGAAAAGTTTCGTCATCATCATCATCAACATAGTAGTCATTTTTAAAATCTGATTATTACCTGATGCGAATAATTGAATTCTGTGATTAGAAGTATCAACAACATACATATTTTGATATCCATCAAAATACGTATTAGATGGATACCTTAGCAAAGTAGTTGATGTTCCTATAGTTCCTGTAATTCCAGCTCGAACATTAACTGTTGCATTCCAAGTAGCTGTTGCACATAATTGAGTAGTTGGTGTAGCTTTTCACGCGCAATAAAAACATAAATTAAATATATCGTTTATTAAGAAAGATGGAAAACTTACTTGGTGGTAGAGTCGTTGTTGTAGTTGAAGCCGCTAAAGTTAGAAGAAAGAATAATATATAAAATTCTAGTATATCTTTATTCTATTTAAATGCATAATATATTAGAATATTGATAAGTATAAAATAAAAAATTTATTTTTTTACAAAATTAGTTATCTTAAAAGACTTTTATTTCAATTGAAAGTCAGTTTATATATGAGGTCTTTTTCAATCGAATATTTGAATCAAATCATCTGTCTAACTATCTGTCGTTTGAAGATACACACACACACACACACATATATATATATATATATATACATATATGAATACTTACGGCATGCCATACCAAAATACAAAATTCGGTGGTTGCTTGTATCACAGATAATAATATTACCATTGTGGTCAATTTGTAATCCATATGCAGAATTCAATGATGCTGCTACAACAGTTTTTCCATAGGCAGCTCCAGGCCACCATTGTTGAACTCGATTATTTCCAGTATCCAAAACATACATGTAGCCATTTGAATCGAAAGTGATTGCAGTTGGATTGGTAAATTGATAAGACCATGGACCTGAAATACTAGTCATACCGGCGACAGTAACACCTGATGTTGTTCCTATATTAATATTCATAGATTTAACTGAATTTATTAATTGTTACATATATTTTACTTACCAGATGCCCAGAATTGAACTCTATGATTTGAATGATCAACGACATATACACCTTGATTACTATCGACATAAACTCCCCATGGATAATTTAATCGTTCTGCGGTGGTACCAAGACCATTTCCACCAGCGACCTAGAATGAAACAAAAAGGAACATAAGTTTCTATAATTATCAAATAGTAATACCAAGAATCCAGAAGTGGTATTGGTTGGATTCCATTTCACGACTCGATGGTTTCGATAATCTGATATATAAATATTACTTTGACTATCAACAAACAAACCATAGCTATTGTCTATTTGAGTCAATGCTCCACCACATCCATGACCACCAGCAACAACAAAACCAAGTGGATCACCTAGTTGCCATTGCAACACTCTGCAATTGCTCCAATCTAATATGTACATTGCATTGCTTGGATCAACATATATTGATGTTGGATAGTAAAGATGGGAATAACTGGAACCAAGACTAGCTGAGATACCAGCTACTGTTGTACCAAACATTGAGCCTAAATACGAAAGATATTAATATTTTTATTTTTATTTTCTTTCTAAATCTTAATCTAATCTATACCGCGTGGAAATCTTTGAATTCTGTGATTGGTACAATCAGCGACGTACAAATTCCCATAGGTATCGATATATATATTATGAGGAGTGTTGAGTGTTGTTTCTGATGATTGTGCATTTCCTGTTGATCCAGCTTTGACTGTAAATGATTGATTCCACACAGCTGTTTGACATACTGGAATAATTGGTTGTGCTATTAATAATAATAAGAAAAATAAGTATTCGATTCTACAATATATTGCTGGATTTAAGTTAAATGTTTTAATATATAGCAAATTGTGTAGCATTTAGATTTTGCTATATAAGAGAATGATAATTCATTTTATCAAGCAATAACCTGCATGTAATTTTGAACATTTAATAAAAGGCAAATACAAAAATCTATGTAACTTTTTTTCATTTCCTTCATATTTAATTAAGTTTATCTTTCTCAATGTTGTTAGTATAGAAGAAAAACGAAAGACTTACGTGTTGGTGCTACAGTTGTCGTTGCGTTTGGTGCTACAAATAAAGAAATGAGAATATCAGATTAGAATACGACAATATTTACACATCTCAAATGTATACATATGAAACAAATGTCGATTACATTCATTAAGACTTCATAATATTTTACATTTTAAACTCTTATTTTGTCTTCTTCTCCAAAAGCATTACTAATTAAATGCAACCTTTTATTTAGTTGACCTGTTATTACATAGGTACAGCATATTATTCATATTATACTCATAATATTAGTGTAACCTTATTAAGAACAATATTAGAAGATTATTTTTTTCATTGTTTGAGTTTACTTTTAAATGCAATAGTGTTATACATGTAACATAATTTTAAAAAAATAAGAATTAAATGTGCGCATGACATTTGTGATTTCTCGTATAATATTTCTGTGACTACTGATAAAAAACATACTTTTTAATAATAATTCAATAATAACTGTACACTATTGAAAGTCACATTTTATTATGATGAGACTTATTAATAAAAATCTAATTAAATTCATTCAAAAAATTAAAATTAAAAAATGAAACATTCATTTTGTGTTCATATGAGTTTTCTTATTATAAACCGATAATGTTCAAAACCTTAATTTCGACATCTTTGTTTGCTTTCGTATATTTACATATATATATATATATATATATATTTACTCAACTATTTTAACGTAAAGATAGCTTAAAATAGTACTTACGACATAGCATGGCAAATGAAATAACTCGATCAGAAGTATGATCAGCCACAACTATATTACCATAAGGATCAAAACGTATTGCTCGTGGATCGTTCATGCTACTTGATGACACAACAGTTACTCCATATGTTGCTCCCGGAAACCATTTTTGAATTCTGTTATTATTAGCATCCATTATATACAGATAACCATATTGATCCATCATGACATGTGTCGGATAATTCAATTGATACGACAAACTACCGGAAGCACCAGTTTGACCTGCAACAGTAGTACCAACAACTGCGCCTAGAAGTGATTCAATCAATTGAAAAACAATTCAATAACATAAAATAATCAAAATACGAACCTGAAGGCCATTTTTGAATACGATGGTTGCTAGCATCGGCAATAAATAATGTACCACTGTTGTCAACGTATATTCCATACGGATTATTAAGTTTATCTGATGAGCTACCAACTCCATATCCACCAGCCACCTAACATAAAGATGTAGATGCATAATAAACAGTGAGTCAAAAAAAGAAACATACCACTTGACTGATGTTTGGATTGCCAGCAGTCCATAAAGTAACTCGATGATTCAAATATTCTGATACGTATATATTGGAATTAGCATCGACGTGCATTGCGTGACTCGTCGTTATCTGATTTAGTCCCGAACCAGAACCGCGACCACCAGCTACTACTGTAACGACATTGTTAACCCATTGAACAACTCTATAATTGCTGGTATCCAAAACGTATATATCACCATTATTGGTAACATGAACACTGCTCGGATTAGAAAGAGTTAAATTCGTAACTGTTGTTGCTCTTGCTGATCCATCAGCAAACTTTTGAATTCGATTGTTATAGTAATCAGCAATATAAAACGTATTATTTCCGGTGTAAAATATATCAAGAGGACCATTCAATAAGGCAGTCCCACCTCCTCCTACTCCTGTTATACCTGCAATCACCGTGAAAGTGTTGTTCCAAATGGCTGTTGGACATATTATAGAATATTGGGCTACAATAACAAACAATATATTTGCATCATATATCTCTAATTTTTCATTAGAATTCGCTGAGTTTAATGATTCTTACCTTTGTATCAAAGATCACACTTTGATACTAGGATTGAATATTATTGCAAATAAAAAAACGTTTATATCGCATCTAAACTATTCTTTTTTTCAAACGATGGAACAAATGTTTCGTCCTATTCGGTATGACTTTGTCAATAATCACTCTTGAACAGTGATATTTCTTTAGACAATTTATTTGTGAATCATGTATGACATGAAAAAACTGATGCTTTGCTTGTATCTGACAATGTTGAAAATAAATTACATTCTTTTTATTTACGACATTTAAATAACTTGTACAATTGATTAGTTGTATTGTCAAATTGTAGGATGACTCATATGAATTTTGTTGATTTTATTTCAAACAATCTACTTTTCTCTATATTTTCTATTGGGTAATAATATGTTTTATCAATATACATTAGTTTATCAGACCGATCAATTTAATTTATGAAAAATATTTCATAAAAACAAAGATCAGTACCAATTGTATTTCACTAATATATAAAATAGAGATGCCATATATGTTCAGCCGATCATGATATCTTTTAGTTTTGAACCATCTAACCTTTAACCTTGATCCAATCCAGAGAGCTACACAGGCCGTTTGCATAATTTCAACAGTAAACTCACTAACTCAAATTTGGACATAGAATTGGTTGAGTTATTTCCGAATGGAATTCATCCATTCTTGTCGAAGATATTTCTCTCTGATTTCAATGTTGGCTAATGAATTCATAACGAAAAACTAGTCTAGATCACATATGATCCGTTGTATATATAAAATTTTATTATAATTGATTTGCTTATTACGAAACCGATTGATTATCATCTGAATTTAGCAACTATCTAAGTTGGTTACCGCGTTGATTAAATCTGTTTCCGGCTAGAAAACTAATGTCGTCAGAAGAAGATTTCATCCGTCTTAATTTTCACTCAAAAAAGAAAAACCATGCGACGGTACTATTCTCTCTATATTTTCTTCGTAAGTTGAATAGTTAAATTCAGACGTATTCCAAGAACGTTGTGAGTGTGACTGTGGGTGTAAATGCAAAGAGAAGAACACCCATAACATACTTTTTGACGAATAGGTCGGAATCTAACTATTGAACTCTCGAACAACATGCAGCAAAATAGAGTACTGACACAAGTTTTTTTTGTATAAATCAAGATAGATAAAAGTTTCTTCTGCTGGTATTTGATTTTCACAAGCAACAGATTTAATCAATTTGAAAATAAACTAAATAATTATATATCTATAACGGATCATATTTGATTCCGACTCATTTTCAGTTATTAGTTCTCATTCAGTGATATTGGAATTGACGAAAAGTAGAAAATATCTTCTGGTGATCCTTGCATTAGTTCATTCAATCAGTTAGGTTTTTTCAAGAAAATAATAACATAAAAGTTTGTCCAATGACCTTGTTGTTACAACATGCTCTTATATAGCGTGTGTAAAAACTTTTTGTGCGGAGTATGACTCTACATGTAAATGACATGTGTAATTAACTTTATGCAAAAATAAAATCCATTAAAAATATTTTTGAAAGATCAAAGCAACAATTCGTTATAATCTACATAAAACCATACTGATGTGTTTTACTTTCAACGAGCTCTATTTTATTAGAAAACCTATTACGTATACCTTCTACAGGTAGAATACGAGACTTCAAAACAATACTTTTACGCATCCTGTATGCACTTTCTGTTTATACAAATTTAGGCCCACAGCATTTTTTATCTCGAGTCAAAAATTTCTTCGATCGAAAAGACACTTTGTGCAATGATGGAGCTAGCAGGCAACAAGAATAATCTAAGCGCCCTTCAAAAACCTTCGATTCTGTTCCTCTAGAATTGGTATGATCTAGCATTAATATTGGAAGGGTAAACTTCTTTTCAACTTCAGAAGGGCACTTATTTCGCCTCCCCACCCATAGAAATGTTTTCTGACTCTAACAATAATTTGTCAGCATCTCTGATTTGATAGTCGATGTGCTTTTTTTCGAACTTGTACCAGAATTAAGGATGAACTGGACTAAAAACAATCATTTGTTAGAACGAATCACTGATGAATAACAATCACCATTGCATTCGGTATAGTCATCATGATGTATTGTATAGATCATATTTTAAAACTATTCATCCTGCACTCTATGTAAAACAATAGAAAGAACTATCTATTATAAAAGTATATCATTGAAGGTAAGAGTTCTTGAAGTGAATTCTCTGTAATTGAAAATGTCTCCGAGTACTCAATTGTCCTTCGACGTTCTTATTTCCGCTGAAGTTGGCCTCTAAACGAGACTATACATAGAGGTCGCTACGGCTGATTGATTAAATTATTCGATATATACTCCCTAAGAGGTACGAATAAAATACGCTCTGATCCATTATGAGTGCTGTTTTTCTTAGAACTATTGTTATCGGTCAATAGAGCATAAATTTCTACATCTACGAAGCTCCATTCTGACCCAATTGTATTTTTTGTGTTGGGAAAAATCTACTAAAGACATTTTTGTTTGCAGTTATCATCGTGCATAATAACCATCAGAATAATTAAAATATCAATTTTTTTCATTGATTTTCTTGTATTTTTCCGTACTTTCTAGTTCTCTTAACGCCTTATATTCGAAGGGCATATTAGGAATGTCGAATATATGATAGGATATCGAAAAAAGCGCGTATTTTGGCATAAAATAGTAGTGGTTTCGACCGAATATTCCAGGTCACAAATTGAATAACAGCAAAAAAAAATATATCAATGATCTATTATCGGCGAAAAGTAAGCCTGATAATTATAACTCTTGAAGACTACCCACTTTCCAGATCTAAAATGTTCTTCATAAAGATCATTTATTGCGCTCTTTTGTGCGTGATTATCAGTTCAGAATGAAAACTTTTTCATTAATCGATATCTGCCATTTTGAATAATGATTTCATGAACTCTCTCTTCACCACTAGTTGAAGAAATTCACATATCAGAGATACTGTTTTTGATGATAATATGTCTTCCTTGATATTCATGTTTGACTCATAGTATGTCTGACTATTTCAGAGTACTGAAGCAAAAATTATATTTGCTTAGTTTTTCCCAGCATAGAAAATATGATTGAGTCAAAATGGGATGCTATAGATGTATAATTTGATGCTCTACAGACTGATAAAATTACTAAGAAATGCGGTGCTTATAGTAGATCAGAATGCATATTATTAATGCCCTATCAAAGTACTGCGTTCGAGCCATAACACGACAAAATATAGGGTGACAGTGGAAAAATCACGGATTGCTTAATGTCTAAAACTACTCGTCCGATAACATATTGAATACGTTGTGATATACACTAACCCTTGTGGCTGGCTAGTATCTGATGAGTCAGGTCTGTCTTCTGCTCAGTACTATAGCTCAATTAATTGTAGAAAAAATATTGAACTTTGGAAATTGTGTCTGTAAAATGCTCTAAAACGCTAGGTAACGAAAAGGCAAAATACTTTTCTTTTTCTTCTGCTTTTAATGTAACCGTAAAGTATTTGTGACGAGTCGGCATAAAAAAAAATGAATTTCTCTTCATGAAACATAAATATAAATAGGTAAAACAACGTCGTGTTAACACTGGTTAAGAATATTGTAAATTAAAAACGTTTAGCTTTTTCTTATGCCAAAAACTTGCATTTTCTGGTTTATAATTAATACAAAACTATATCGTAATCGATGAAAAAAACTATATCTAATTCAGTCAACGAAAAGTTGAATTACTCTTGAATAAAATGAAATTTTACACTGTACAGTTGAGTTCTTTCATGTAAAATATATCTTTATAATTATCAGAAATGGTTATTATAGCTCATTTGCTTGCTGTTCTACAAGTCAGAACTTTAAAATGTTTCACATGAAATTTTCAACTGTCTAATGTTTACTGTTTTATAAAAATAAGCGTTTGATAATGAATGATGACAGTTACCATAAGAGATGTTACAAACTTCTCATAAATCTTTCTAGAGTCTATTCGCTCTGATTGGATTTGATACATTGGTCAAAGTAAGAACGTTTCTCCCACGTAAGCCAAAGTTCCGTGGAAAATGAAAGAGTTTGATCGACTTGTGTCTGACACATAATGAGATTCTTTACAAAGAATATTAAAATATCACAACTCTGGCACTATTTAAGAAATATTTATCAAAGATTTCCAATTAAGTACTCGTATTGTATATGTTACACAAACAATATGCGATATTTTTGATCATTCAATGTATAAATGATCACAATGACAAAGTATTAGAATTATTTTTTTCGATTATTAGAAAAAAATTCCATGATTAGTATTTATTTCAAATGATCAAATTTGTTTAATTCTAATATTCATCAGTAAATAAAGTACAAGAATTAATAATAGCTAAAGGAATTTTAGTATGGGTAGATGAACATAACTTTGATAGTTTTTCTTATAAAACAAATCGACAAAGTTTGTTGAAAATTATTCTTTGTCAAATATCGAACTAGTCTACACTAATATATTGTGAATAAAATAAATAAAATATTTGAATACGTACCATATATTGGTTGAGGAAGAATTCTATATTTAGAAAAAAAAAAACATAATATCAAAAAGAAATTTGTTTGTAACAGACTTACAAGAGACAGACTACAGCAAAGTACAGTCGATGCCGTAGTTCGATATTCATCTCTAAAAAAATTGAAGTTTAAGTTATAAAATAAAATGCTAATTAATCAAAATTATATAATTTTGTCACATGATATAATAGATGAAAAAAAATGATATGTTATTATTAATTTTCTACTGATCGATACTATTATTCGACCGTAGTTAATATAATATTTTTCGAAGTGAAAATGAAAAAATTCATGTGAAAATGAAATACTAACAGCTTGTTTTTAATGTCTCGTGTTTTTTAAAGTGAATTTTGCTAATGGAAGAGTAACAAAGAAAATTGCACTTATAATTGATAAAAACAAGCAAAAAAACCTTTCATCAAACAAAAACTATATACCATTAACAGAAAAAAATCGAAATACAATCAAAACAATACTCCTATCATGCCTTGCATATGTAGTCTGTTGTTTTAGTTTTTGCCCTCTTTCTTCATCATTACTTAATAAACAAAGAAAAATGATTGAAACCATTATAAAGTTCACACAATAAGTTTCAAAGTTTTCTTTTTTCAGAATTGATCTTATAGATAAAATTCTTCAATAAATTAGCAATTTATCTCTTGTCTAGACAATGATTTTTTTTAAAAATCTAACGAAAAGATAAAAATGATCTAACAAAAATCAAATTATTTTTCTTTTTCATATAATTATTTCTGTAAAATTTAGATGATGTTCAAATTGAGTACAAATTGATTGATTATTTACTGCAATATTCCACTACGAGTTCTATTCTATTGATGATATAAATATATATAAGCACAAGTATAGTAATCATACTATATTTTAAATTATCAATATAAATTTTAACTTATTAATAACTAAAAGAGTTCGAAAGATCATTTTATATAATATTAATTACTGGTATAGAATAAGATCTGCAAACCAGAAAGGTTCTACCATTTATGCCTGTACTTTCTAATATTGTTTACAAGGAATTATTACAAAAGACAATGTAATTACTCAATCAAATCGTGCACATTGTACTCCTACTTCGGAATTGCTAGAAAATGCTCAAACTATATTATACATTCCGAAAGGAGAGTGGAATGTGCGTCAGAGATGAGACTGAGACCCATAGACTAGTGTAATAATGTAGTATGTGAGCTTGTGTTGGTGTTCAGATATGATCCACATTTACCTCACTCACATCCTCATCTAATAGCAAAACAAAACGCACGAGTTCACTCTAATATCATTTTATTTACAAAAGCCGGAATTGATGTTCATTTCTTACTGAAACAGGAAGCAGCAAGGCTTTTATTTTATACTATGATTCGAATTGGAACTCTTTCGATATATTTGTTGGATAGCGTCGTGACAGTTTACATTTATGTCTGTATTTCCACTATCAAGTGATATTTCGATATACAGCAATAGTACCGTACAGATGTAAACTTATAAAGAGCAGAAATTAATTAAATAAAAGTCTCATTTAAAATCTAAACAAACTTCGCTTGAACCATTTGTGTCGGACAATCATAGAAGAAATGTTGTTATAGTTTATGCTAACGATACAAGTTTAGACTTACCTCTGATACATATCTTCTTTTTCCTTTTTATTTCTTAGATCTAGCCATGTTTGCTATATAAAAATGCCAGTTTTATTAGTAATGTGTATGTGAGTAGTTAGATTTATTTTAACAAGAAAGGAAATAAAATAAGTTTAATCTTATTTGTGTTCTTGTTCGCAATATCTGTCATTATTTATTATTTCAATAAAATTTTTAATTTGAATGGTTTTTTTTTTCGAAAATTTTTAAAATGTCGTCTTCAAATCAAACATATCATTCGATTAGTAAGAAAAACTTCTACAATCAATATAACAATAAAAATTTTGATTTCAAAACAAAATTTTCTCAGTATCGTATCATTCATTGTTTACTAATGATTTAGCAATATATAGTAATGATCGAAAATCACGATAATTGATTAGTAATGAGTAAACAACGAATAGAATAATTTTTTTTCAAGCTTCTATCTCCACTTCGGATAATGAATTAAGGAAGAGTTATTTGTTTCGTGAATTTATTTTTTGGATCATTTATTGAAGTAAAATCATCTTTTTTTCTTAATAGCTCCAGAATGCGATAGAAATCTAATGTTTCATATTTAGAAGTTTTAATGTTTATTTTCATAAAAATACTTTTTTATTAATAAACTCTCGTCAATATGAACAGACAAACGGATTCCTTTACTTTTGTTTTCAATTCAAGAAAGTTATTCTGTAGAAATTCAGATGTGATTTTAAGATTTAGTCAACAAGACTAACTTGATACAATTAACATACACCCAAGATGCTATCGTACTTGTTTTTCACATAGAAAATGATTTTGTTTCTAACAGTAGATAGAACAATTTTCAATTTCTCTTAGAAAAAAAAGAACGAAAGCTTCTTTTCAATTTTGATCAGACTCATCCAGTTAATACAAAAAACTTAGATCCCAATTTCTTTATGCAGATCGATAACCTTGAAAAAATGTTTAATGCATCTTTATTTTCTATAAAATAGCTCTTTTTATGCGTTGTTAATGTAAATAAAAGAACGAAAATGTTATTTGAAGAAAATGAATCTATTGACGAGCCATTAGTGAATTGTCAGACACAGAACAATCGATGCCTGCTCGTAGCCGCACTCGTAGATGGGTGAGTTTATGCATCACAAATAGCGTTACTTTGTTTTTTTTTTCTTTAACATCACATAAAAAAAAACTTTTAAAAGAAAGTTCGAATAGTTTTGTTTATTTGGACATTAATTAGAAAACAAAATAACTATGATAATTAATTTGATTTTTCTTTTCAATATTTTATTATAGAGCACCGATAAACAAACAAAACAATTATATATGGGTCGAATGTTATATACTCAATTATTTCGACCTCGACGAATTTTAATTGTACTTAGTTTTATAATATTATTAATTGCTGCAAATCATTTCTATGCTACTTCTTTAACAAGTTCAACAGAAAATGTTAAGTCACGTTCTCCTAGACGAAATGTTAGAGAAAAACAAATAACTGAACAGATCGTTGAAATCAAAGATCGACAGCCATTCTATAAATTATATATATATGAAGGATATGAAGTTGATTTGGATCGTAAACGTGCACAAGCTAAACTAATTGATAATATAAAACTTTATGAAAAATGTCAACAAAATCACAAAACACTTGTTCTTGATGTTGGTGCTTCTTTAGGTATTATACATTCAATTTTGAATATATTTCTTAACACTTTTTTGAATATTTTTTATATCTATAGGACACTTTGGCTTATATGCTGCAGCATGTGGATGTCGTGTTTATATGTTTGAGGTTGATCCAATCAAAATTTCATTACTTCAAAAATCAATTAAATTAAATTCATTTGAAACACGTGTTACTTTAATTCCAAAAGCAATTAGTGATTTACCACCAAAAACTAAAATTTATATGAGTTTTAATACTAGTAGTCAAGTACCTGGTAATGAAGTTGATGAGAGTTCAGACATGTATGCTGTAGAAACAACAAATTTGAATCAATATAATTTTTCTACGGATATTTATTTATTTCGTGTTGATGTTGAAGGTTATGAAATACATGTATTTCGTTCATGTGAAAATTTATTTCGTAAGAATATTATACATCATGTTCTATTTCAATATACACCTTCAGGAACAGATCGAGTTTTACAAAATGATCTTCTTAGTTATATGAGAGATATTCTTGGTGGACGAAGATTTTATGCATTACATCCAAGACAACCTATTTTATATGGTCCAATATATAATGAAGATATTGAACACTTTTATACTCAACATCAAGCACTAAATTTAGAAAGAGATGTTTATGTATTATTTCAAGATGAGGATTTAAATATTGATTCTAAACCTTATGAATTTCAATCATCTTTTGATTAAATTTTAAAATATTTTGAAACTTTGTTTTTTTTTCGACTTTTTTAACAACTAGTGTTTTATTTAAATTTTTTTTTTTGTTTTATTCTAGGATTTATTTTATATAAAGTTGCATTAATATTAGTCTAGTTCTTAGATAACTAACTTGAATATTAAGTATCTTCTTCATGCACAGACTTTCAAAACTAAACAAATAATCTTAAAAAGAGTGAAACAAAAAAACAAGAAGACAAAAAATTAATTCAATTAGATAAAATAAAAAATTGTCACTTGTAATAATCGATTTGAATACGTTTGTCATTATACATTCCATAAGTAAATCATTTTCTTTATGAATTTTACCTCTTTAATTATGGAACTTTTGCAACGGTGACAAAACATGTGAGTTTGTAAACAGAAACCCAGAAACGAGTATTTACCTCAAAAGAACGCAGCAAATTCCGTTAGGCTTCAGTTATAACACCATGATATTCAATACTTGAATGATTCAATTATCCAAAACCTTGTGAGACCTTTTACATAGTTCCATGAATATATTCAGTAGTTCCATATCATAATTTAAGTCCAATAATATTGAAAGTTTGGTGTTCTATAAGATTAGCGCTTCCGTACTAATAGAAACTTTCTAGTGCGACAATAATTATAAGATTCAACAGAAGTTTACCAATTTCTGTTAGGTTTCATAGAGTTTTGAACGATTTTCGGTATGGAGATCCTATGACTTCTTATCGACTTCTATATTGAGAATTTTTTTTGTTTTTTTTACTTGGTATACATACATCTACAATGATATCATTTAATCATGCTGAGATACTAAAAATACATTAACAAGAGAGAATACCCTATCATTGAAGAAAATAAGAAGATTCTAAAAGTTATGATCTACATGTAAGCTCAGTCCGTATATACGAACACCGTAGCCAAAGCATCGAAAAGCATCTCATCTATGCACTAAATAAACAAAGCTAGATTTATTTTTTGCTTTAAATAAAAACAAATTTAATTGAAAGTTTATAAGTAATTGATTTTATTCCAAGCATCTATTACTATTTTAGCAGCGCTACCTTATGACAAAAATTCGACCGAACTTTCTTTAAATCAATTATTCTTTTTGCTTTGTATCTTTTCAATACTAACGAGGGAGGTATCCGAACTGTTCCCTCGATTTAGAGCTCATACTTTGACCACAAGTAGACCTCAATATGACTAGCAAAAGACTAAAAGGATTCGTGCCCAGGGGTCTGTGGTCAAGAGTTATGGTTGTTTTATTGAATTTTTGACTCATAGCCAGACATTTTCGAAAAAAGCGAACTAAGGAATTTCGGTCTGAAATTTTGTCTATAGATAGATCTAATTGTCATTAGAATATCCTGAAAGTTTCAACAAAACGGATATGTCTTTCTCGAGATATTGAGTGTTCAAAAAATAGTCACTTGCCACACGAAGGACGCAATGGTCGAGTTTACTTGCAAATTCAATATCTCAAGAAAGACACATTCGTTTTGTTGAAACTTTCAGGATATCCTAATGACAATTAGATCTATCTATAGACAAAATTTCAGGCCGAAATTCCTTAGTTTGCTTTTTTCGAAAATGTCTGGCTATGAATCAAAAATTCAGTAAAACAACCATAACTCTTGACCACAGACCAGAGGTCCAACCAGGCCACTAGGCCTGCCTGGGCCTGCCTGCCTGTCACAGGCACAGGCCACGTTTTTTAGGCCTGGCCTATGACAGGCAGGCCAGGCCGACCCCTCAGCCAGGCCAGGCAGGCCGCTTAAAACACCAGGCCGCCTGGCCTGTCTATATTCTTTATAAATATAGCTTTTTTTCAATATACATTTTTTTAAACAAATTGAGGGTAACGCTAGCGATCGGGAGAAGTATAGAATAATGTTCTGCTTTCATGGTGATTGATCGAGGGGATGACTAATGTTCAATTCAAATCGTAGAGTTCCTCTTCTTTATCTATTCACTCTTCATGTTCTCATTTCTCTATATTTTTTTATTATTGATTGTTGTTAAAATCTTTCTTATCGATTATTGTTGAGATATTTATTATTGACTGTAAAAGTCTTTATTGTTTTTGTTAAACTTATGTGTTAGCATTTCAATTGTCTTTCTTCGTGAAATGGGTGATATTGATCTTTCATCTTCCGTCTCTATTGATGATCCTTCACCTCGTTCAAAAGTAAAACAAACTATATGTTTCTATTCTATCATCGTGATGGTCAAGGCGTGCGCGTGACACCCATCCTCACAATATTCGAAAAATTGTCTTGCATTGTATTTCACAAAATGAAACTTATCCTATGTAAAGCACGATTGTATAAGTTAACCTCAGTGTTGTCAGATGTCAAACTCGTGAATCCAGAATTTAAATCTCAAAATCCTGTAAAACTCAGAAAAATCTCGAAAGAATCCTGCAAAAATCTCAAAAAATCCAGAAAAACCTAGAAGAAATCCCAAAAAAGTCTTGATAAGTCCTTGAAAAACCCAAAAATTTCGAAAAAATTCCGACAAATCCAGAGAAATACTTGAAAAAATCCTGAAAAAGCGCACAATCGTCAAAGAATCCAAAAAATTTAGAAAAAATTCTGAAAATCCAGAAAGAATCCCACAAAAATCTCGAAAAAACTTTCAAATCCGGAAGACCTGGCAACACTAGCTACTCACCCAACATTTTTGGAAATAGGATTTTATAAGTTACTACCCCCGTCCCCAAGTTTTGGTTGCTTGCGACACCCCTGGTAATGGTATTGGCATAAAAGAAAAATAGACAGGCCTTTCCAGGCAGGCCAGGCAGGCCGAAGAAAATGCCAGGCAGGCAGGCCAGGCCAAACAAATAAGTTGGCAGGCACAGGCAGGCTTGGAATTCAGAGGCCTGTCATAGGCCGGCCAGGCCTGCAAAAATGCGGCCTGGTTGGACCTCTGCCACAGACCCATGGGCACGAATCCTTTTAGGCTTTTGCTAGTCATATTGAGGTCTACTTGTGGTCAAAGTATGAGCTCTAAATCGGGGGAACACTTCGGATACCTCCCTCGTAAGTATAAATGAATCAATATTCTATTCTTTGCTATCTGTGATTAGAGTCAAGAGTGAAACTTAATGATTTTGATTCTATGATAGATAATAATACATCAATTTATGATTGACTGAACAATAATAATAGACTCTTATGACCACTAATCAATATCGTTTTTTTCTGACTTTCTGATGGACAATTTGATGATTCGATTTTTTGATTGGTATTGTTTATTCGTTACTTTAATTTGGAAAACAGTCATATGTCCAATTGATTAGTGGCGGAGCTATAAAACCAGCGCCCCTCTTGTCTTGAGGGGAAGCAGTGACAAATGGCATGCTCGCTACATGTACGCTATCATCTACAGGGTTGTTCAAAAGTCACCGGGCAGTTTTTCATCGCGAATAACTTTTGACAGAAACAAAATAGAGAGCTGCGTTTTTCACCATTGGATAGAGGAGAGAAAAACCGGCTAATCGTTCGAAGTAAAAGACTTATATCTTCTGAATGATTTGAGCTAATGACCTCAGCCTTACGCTGCTGTATAGGTCTTCACTTGGCGGTTTTAAAGCATACCTGAAAATTGAAAAATCACCGTAGTCAGTTGATGGGATGCTTTAGTTGTCAAAAAAACTTGATTGAAGGCTTGAAAACAACCTGGTAAAATTACTTGCAACATATAATTCGATGCGCCTTCATCTCCTCTTTCCAACAGTGAAAATCGCAGCTCTCTATCTTGTTTCTACTAAAAGTTATTCGCGATCAAAAACTGCTCGCTGACTTTTTGGGCCACCCTGTAGAATACAAATCACTAGTAGAATAGCTAATGGCGAAAACAGAACAGCAGTTTCTCTATTGTTCTGGTAGAGGTATTGAAGAATGCTGTCGATCTATTGACACTGTATTCTTGATAGCATGACACACATAGGGAGGACATCATCTACGGCTGCCTTGTTCCCCTCCCTCAGAAGAAGAGGGACGCTAATGTTCTGGTTCCGTAACTACAATTGATTTGCAAAGATTAGGGACTTTTTGGTATCTACATAACACTATGATCAGTATTTCGATCCAAAATATTGTTTTTAAAATGATTTGTATTAGATAAAGAAAGATCATCTGGTGAACTTCGTTTATTTTACCATTGACATCTCGGATCAGTGTATCACTGAATATGGTCTAGTTTAAAAGTGTTTTTTCCTTTTATATGTATACAACTGTAACTATGCTCAAATGATCTAAAAGAATTAAGACAACACAGAATAAGAAATAAAGTCAACATAGCAAAAAGAATGTAAGTAATAATGGTACAAATCAATAAATAACTAATTTACTTAGTTAATTTCAAAATATAATAGAATTTGAGAGAATATTGCGCTGATTTGCGAAATTAGATGAAATAAACACAAAATCTATTGTGTTTTTGCATTTAATACTCTTCATTAATTATATCTATAGCTATTTTTTGTATCCCTATAGGTTTTATAATAGGTCTCTGAAATCAATTAAATAATATTAGTTGTAATCATATTATCAAATAATCGTGTATAAATGTCAATAATAGTCAAATTTCGATTGAAATTGCTTATAGTAACGAGTTAAGATATAGATTTTTGTGCAACTTTCATAGATATACATGATTATTCAGCAAGTATTGGGATGAATTCGAGTAAAGCTTAGCATTTGATAATGTATTACGTTTTATTACAAAAAGAATCCTAAAAACTGTAGGAACTATCGAACATTAATAAGTCTAGAGTATTTATCCAACACATGGATTTTAGAGAAAGATATTCGACTTGTAGAAACATTTGTTCACGTTCTGAGCAACTTTCGTGTTCTCTGTCTCCATTAATAGTTTCATTCATCACATTGTGCAAGCATTATAAAATTAGAAAAACTTATTACAACGAAAAAAGAAAATCAAAATTCAGCAAATAATATTAGTAAATATTATTTGTTTAACAGACAAATTCCTATTTTCTGTCGGCTGAAGACGTAATATCAACTGTACATATACATCATCATTCAATCAATCAATTGCAGTTGATTTGTACCAAAATGTACTGATGAATGCTTAGATGACCGACTCTATCTATCATGGAAGTACACACCGATGTCTGTACTTGAATAAGGACATCAAGGGAAGTCAAAATAGCGATCCGCTTAAGATACTTAATCTGAGTGAAGATGAGACGAACATCAACATGTAGTGAATTAGACTACTGATGACACACTAACGAGGAAACGTTTTCGTTGCTATGCTGTACATTGCCATTACTTCATTTTTCTCTTTGTCTTTTTAAAAACCAGTTCTTTAGTTTAACAATGACGATTGTGAAAAATTATAGTTTTTATCTTCTGTTTGTTATTATTCATTTATCAAATCATCATATTACATAGATATTCAATGAACGATTCAATATTTTATTTCTTTTTCTATTCATTTCTTTTGATTTGCCAATGTTTACAGAACATACAATTCTACTTGACTATTCAAGGAATAATTAAGATATAAAAGATATAAATCACAGAATGATTTACTCTTGCTATACAATTTAGACAATATTCTTTTTTGCCTTACGAATTAGAAAAATCATGTGCAGAAGAATTATTGAAAAAGAAATGGAAACCTTCCTACTGTCAATATGTACGAAGCAATCATGCGACTATACTTAAGGCATATCAAAATGAATGATTTTGATAAATAAAATTCTACAAGAAAGAATTAATCAAACTTCTGCTTGAACAAGTATTTGATCTAGGAGAACTCATTATCTTGATTACATCACTTCATATTGTGATTAGAGGCCGTTTTCTTGATGAAGTTTATCAATTAGATTGAGCACCTAGAAAATATCTAGTACTTTATCTGTAGAATAAAATGGCTTTTATTTAATTATGATATGTTGTTAGACAGGATGATAAAAGCATCTTTTGTGAACACATAGTTGAACATTGTGATAATGATTTTTGATGTCTTGAACGTTAGTCGATGATCTTTGTCTTTTAATTCTATTATTAAATAGTTTTAGTGAATTATTTATATAATATTGGTGATTAGAAGTCTCTATTCTTTCCATGTGTCAATTTTTTTCAAGAGTATTTGATTAGTTGTTTTTATAAAAACTACACAACATTATTTTGAGACTAAATTACTGCACTAAACTATAGATGATGAAGATTGTTCTATTAGAATTCTCATATATATATTAAAAAATATGAACAGATTTATGTGTTATATATCCAGAAGGTACGATCTACTATCATTCATCATGTATTCATTGTGTTTTTCTTTTAGTCAACCGTGTGCAGCAAAATTTAATTAATGGAAATAGTTGCTAATCGCTGTATTGAGTTCTATTATCGGAATAATAAATCTTTTTTCTAATCAAAGATTATTTTAAAAATATATTCAACAGATGTCTTCAAACAAATCAATTATGCGTAATTAAGCATATCTACTAGCTCAAATACTTTATAGAACAAAAATTTGACTAACTCTTTCTTGAGGACATTTATTATCTGTCAAAATCATTATTTGTGGTATCCTCTAAGTTGTTTAGGATAAATGTTTATTTACAAATTTACTACTTGACTTAATCTTACATAAATTCATTGATAAAACTTGATTATTACCCTTGGGTGCTTCGAAATAATAATGAAATTATTTTGTTTACGAATATGTTATATTGAAATCTATCAACCATTATTAATAATGTAAATAAACAATTCGAAATTATCTTTATGAATAATTAATTTAGATTTTTACTGGTTGAAAACTTCATTTCATAATCCAAAATGAATTATTAATCAAATAATTTAGAAACCTTTTTCATTTGTTTTTTTATGCAGGAACACACTGTCATGGGGTGAAAAATTAAGAATTTTACAGGCAATTAGTTTAAATTTTCTTGGTCAAACTGCTGAGCCAAGAAGGACTTACGAGAGAATCTCTTCAATTGATAATTCTCCGTTTGGAACTCATATTTTGGTCATTGTATAAATAAAAATCCTGAAAGAATTCGTACGATTAGGCCTTTTTTTCTCTAGTTATGATCATTTTACTGAACTTTCAGTCTATTACAAGATACCAATAGAGAAATTGAAATAAAGACTTTCAGCTTGAGACTCTCCTCAACAATAGGCTCTCATAATATCATGAAAGTTTCAGCTCAAACCGATGATTTTTTCTTAAGATATTCTATGCCTAGAAACTAGACAATTTTTGAATCTCATATATCAAAGTAACCTATTTTTCCAAACGTGTTATCTCAGAAAAAAAAGATCAGTTTGAATTCTAACTTTCGGGATATCATAAGGTCATGAGAGTTATTATTAGGAAGTATTTCAAGTCAAAACTATGAGCTGCGATGTTTTCTTCATGATATGTTGCAATAAGTTGAAAGTTCAGTATAATGACTGCAACTCAAGAAGAAAAACCGAATAGCACGAGCCTATTTAGAATTTTTATCTACACTATGACTAAAACATGAGTTCAAATGGAGAGATTCAGACGGATGCGTTTCTTCATCAGTTAGAAATAGCAGAGATATTCGATAAGACAAATCCAACTAAGAAATTTTGATGACAACTTTTTTTTTTTGCTTTATTGTACTCGATAGTTTGTGTATGATACAATTCATCATGAACGATGTTAAACAAAATTGCCATTCATTTTTCATACATACAAATTGACAATTACGGGTTATATACAAAAAGAAAATCAAGAAATCATAACTCGACAAAGAAAAAAAAAAACATGAACATTCTCAAGAGGAATTACAGGAAATAAATTGCGTATGATTATAATGAGGCATTGCACACTACTATCATTAGGTGTATGATCTAAGAGAAAGAAGAAGAAAAAAGAAATCTGTTTATTTAGTTGTTGATAAAGTTCGTTGTGGTTGTTTATCAGATGTCATATTTGAAGTAGTTAAAGTCTGTTTTTTGTCTGTTGATGAAACAACATTACTTGGTTTTTCAGTTAATGGTGTTCGTTTAGTTGTTTTCTTATGTTGACCATCTCCTCCACCACCATTTTTATTACCTTCATTAGATGCAGATGCAACAGGTGATCCTATTGATTCATCGAGAGATTTCATTAATTTACTATTATTTGATCCTTTTAATTTTTTAATATGCCAAACATGCATATGTCGATCAAGACTACCACTAGCAAGAAGAAATTCCATTGAATTTGCACATGGAACAAGAGCTGTACATTGAACAGCGCGTGCATGTGCTCGTCGTTGAACATGAAGTTTTTCTCCATTTATTGCTGAATAAATACGAATATCACGATTATCAAGTGGTACAGCTAAAATATCATGTGATAATGATATACGATTGCATGGTGAAACACATTCGAGTGAAATAAGAGGTGAACAACTAGCTGAACGAGAATCCCAAATATGAACAAAACCATCATCTGACGATGATACAAGACGATCATTTCCAAGAAATAATGCGGAATTAACAGTTTTTGTATGACCATTAAATATTTGTACAGAATGACTTGGAGTTCGACAATCCCATAAACGAAATGTTCCATCACCTTAAGAAAATAAAAAACTAAGTTTAGTTATAAAACAGATAATAAACTAAGGTTTCATTTTTTTGTGTACAAAGTTCGTTCAAAAAGTTTCAAGACTAATTTTATTAAAAGCAGCAAAAAAAAAAACATTACTATTTTGAAATTATTGTCTCTTTGTATTTCGCCTAGTTCTCTCTATCAATTAACATCATGAGCTTTGATTGATTAAACATTTATGTACTATAAGAATATTTCTTTTTTTCGAGATTTATTGTTTTGGAAGTTCAATCACCATCCGATATTTATGAGCTTTATGATGATAATATTTCAGTACGTGTCAGAATATTCAAATGGGTTCGTTACTTTAAAGATGGATAATTATAAATATGAATGATAATCCTAGAGTGAGATGACCAAAACAACTGTTAGAGCTATTGAAAATCTAGTAATAGAACATCATCGAATCATAATTGCGAAAATAGTGAACACTCTAAACATGTCATCTAACATTGTAGATGACACTTTGCATGATCAGTTATAAATGACTCTGAAATCTATTGAAAATGGATGCCACATTTACTAACAGTTAATTAATGAAATGTATGTATTCAAATATGTCAAGAATTTTTTACTCGTTATTTCATTGTAGAAGAAACGACTTTCTTTTTCGAATTATAACTGGTGATAAACTATAGAATCATTATTACGAATTTGAATAAAAACAATAATTATGCCAGTGGAAACAAGCTGATTCATTACTAATAATAAGAATGAGATAAGAAAAGTTTACTTGCAAAGTTTTTTATTCATTTTACTAGGATCATCATACATGGATAATTGTCAAATAGCTCGTACTACTAAGTATGACAATAACTAAAGTAAATAATGGACATTTTTGAGTAAAAAAAACTTTTTCTAGAAATTAGAAAATAATGGCGAGAGCTAATTTTTTACTATTATCATTTTGAAAAATAGCAATATATGTCCTGATAAATCATATCTCGTTTCTTCTATTACTCATAACTTGAAATATGAATTGCTTTGTCATTTATCTTATTCTCTAGATTTGACTCCTAATGATTATTTTCCTGTTTCTAGTTTTAAAGGATTAATTCGAAATAAGACAGTACAATGATCAAAGTTTATTAGATGCATTATTACATCAATGTCTGAACCATCTATTTGAAGATATCTTCATAATATCTATAAAGAGGCTTTCAGAGTATTGATTAAAATATATTACGGTAAAGTAATGATACTTCAAAAAAGAAAAACAAAAAAAGAAACATTCATTGATAATTATAACTCACTTAGTTCTTTTTAAAAATAAAATTTCTCTCAACACTTTTTTGAACGATTTACGCACGAACAAATCTACTCGATAGATTTTCTACATTTAAACATATCATGCAGAAAAAAAAAAGAAACTTATATGTTTCATTTCTTAGTCTAAATATATATATTTATTATTATTTTTCTCGTTTCTATTTTTAGATAATATTTTATAATAAAATAAATGTGAATAAAATGTTTTATATCGATCACATATTAATTATGTTCCATTTTTTTTTATCCTTAAAGAAGAAAAAGAAAAATGTTGAAAAGAAAATAATTCTGAATAGATTATAATAATAATTGAAAGAGATGAACAAAAATAGTCATTATTTAATAATAAATAGAAGAATTGATGCAAAAGAATTTTCTTTTATTCCTTCTTTAAGATGTCAATCTAATTGTAATTTAACATATTTCTATAGCTATTAAATTTAAAAGAAAAAAAAAAAAAAGAAAACAATAAAAGAAAATTATACATAAAAAAATCTAATCATCTCATTTCTATAGTAATTTATCAAACTGATTTCTTCAGAATGAAACAATAATGGCGAGAATCCTTTCAATGATTTTTATTGATATGATACGAATTCTAATATATAATCATCAGAATAGATAGATTTTAATGATTAACGAAAATTCTAGAACGATGTCGTTAATGATTTGATCAATTTTCTTAAAATGATGCTTTTTAATAACTAAGAACTACACAGCTGCATTTATAACAAAGAAAAGAAAATCTATAAATAGACTACTTCTTTTTTTCTTTCATCTTCATCAATGTTAATAATCTTCTCTTGCCGGAAATAGTTTTTTGTCTTATAAAATCTCAATTCATTTAACCAAATAGTTTTGACAGTCTAGGTCATATTAAAAACAAAATAAAAAAAAACTTGATATATAAATCAATGAAACGTACGTGAAGAAGTAATTACAAGTGGTTTTGTTTGATGACAAGAAACATAAGTTAATTCTCCATCATGTCCATAAAGTGTACGAAGTGAATTACCCGTTTCAACCTTTATACATATATTTATAAAATATTTAAAATAATATTATGTATATTAAATAAATAACCTGCCAAAGTGTAGCACTTCTATCCCATGAAGCTGATACAATTTGATCACGTTGAAGCCAATCAGCACAAGATAAAACATCATCACTTCTTAAAGCTAATAATGGACTACGTATAATTTGTGTATTTATTTCATTATCTTCATCTTCATCATCTTTATTTTCATCTAATGACCATTTCCATATATGTACTTCATGATCTCCACTTGCTGTTAAAACTAAATCATGATCAAAATATCCAAATCGACATGAATTAACACTTCCTCGATGACCCTGATATTGTATAAGAGAACGTCCTGTTTTTCTTGACCAAATAATTGATGTTTTATCAGCTGAAGCCGATCCAAAATAACGATCATCCAAACCACCAGCCTATATAACATTATTATATATGAATTTAATCAAATTCAAATCGAACCTGAACATCCCATATAACATCTCGATGTTGATTTGTTGATGAAAAAATTAAATCATCAGATTGATTTCCTGTTCTCATTACAACTCGATTTCTAATCATTGGTAATATATTTGATGCTCGAAGTTTACTTGTTGTTGTACCATGTGTATTATTATTATTATTATTATTATTTAATCCACCATATCGTTCTAATTCTTTTCTTAAAGCAACATTTTCAAGTAAAACAGCTTCAAATTCTTTTTCAACTTGACGTAATAATTGACGAAGACGAACTTTTGATGCTGAAGGATTTTCCAATGTTGATAAACAAATATTGGTAACACCAACTAATGGATCAATGTTACTCGTCTCTATTGACGAATTTAATGGTTCAGGATTTTCACCAATCATTGTTGCACATCTATAATTAATTAAATAGAAGATTATTATAATAAAAAATAAAACACAAACAAAAATTTATTTTGAATATTTCTTTTTGATTTATCATATTAAATAATACATACTTATAAAGAACAGTACATATTCGTTGTCGTCGATCTGACATTGTTAGAAAAATAATTATGTTTTTTTCTTTATTAGAAACTCGTTCATCGTTACTTAGTGAAAAGATTCTCTTTTAACCATAACATGAAAAAGAAAAAGAAAAACCCGAGGAAGGAAGGAAACCTTAAGAGTGATATGACGAGAAGAAAAAAGCATGTCTATTGATAATTGAGTCGTTCGTCGACCAGTCTTAGTCAAGATCACATGAGTTTCTCTATGCATGCCGAAGAAAAATAGATACTTTCTTCAAATTATCTATCTGCAAATCTTTCTTATCAACGTTAGGAGAAAAACGAGTGTTATTCTGACAGTCGAACAGCATTTACTGTTTTGTATATATTTTTCGCTTGATAGGAAAGATCAAGTTGACTGCATACTTAACAAAGAAAAATATTTTTCTTTTCTCGAAGACATCAATAAAGATATGTAAACAAGGGATTATTCTCTTCCGCACGATATGAATAGAACGCGATGACAGAAAGAATTCCATATGTTCTTTCATCAATTCGATACTTCTGTGAAACAAAAGTATTTCATAATGATGATTGATTATTTACTTAAGTCAATAATAAAACATTAATGAGTTTTAAAGTAACATTTGATTTTTATAATAAAAATACTATTCTTGATTAAAAAAAAACAATTAACTTTCATTTCCTAAAATTAATTATCTGAAAATTCTGATTAATAAAATGAATATTACAAAAATTCATTCACTTCTAAAAAGAAATTATACTCAAACTTGATTTTGATTGAATTCTAAAAAACTAACGATAGAAGACATAAAAATGATAAACAATTCTTAAAAGACATCTTCTTCACTCATCAATAGCAAAGAAAAAAAATACTATGAATGAACTTAAAATAAATACAATTCCTCGACAGGGATATTCACATCATTTTCACTAATTGTTTTAATCATTCACTAATTAGCTTGATCTCAATAATGCAAAACAGGAATATGGATGAGAATATGTGTGCATATCCTTCAGAAACATCATACATACATATTATAAAATAATATATTTATTATTGAGTATCATCAAAGGCGAAAGAAAAAGAAAAAAATACGACGACGAAGAAGAGTCACGCAGCTACATTCATTCATTCAGTAAGATAGACAGTCAAACTAAAGGTCATATAGAATGGTGAATACTACTGTCGAATCAGATATCTTGTCTTTTTGTTTACTCAAATAGAACGACTACAGAGTGGCGACAACTACCATCAATTTTACACATACAGAGTGTCCAATAAGTCACTGAACAAGAAAAAAATTGACTATCTTCTTCATATTTTGGTCAAATAGGCTGATTTTTTAACCATTGATAAAACATAGTTCGTAGCTCGTATTCATAAAAAAAACATTAAAAAGTACTTCTTTGTAACATCGTTGCTGTCTTCTTACCTTTCACACGTTATAAAAGGCAATCTCTTTATTCTTATGGCCAAAAATAAATGACACACCTAATATTTTAGATTATATTTGTACAACAGGTACATATCTTGTTACTTATTGTATTTTTCAAGTTTCAGCCGTAAATAGCTAGAATTTGTTGAGAAAACTGAAAATTTACCTCATGTACTCTTGTATAATTAATATTAAAATTTCTTGCAATGCTTCTCATGGTCTCATTTTTGGTTCAATTTGAATGCTTGGATAGTGGTTAACTGGTAGTTAGACTACTTTAAAAAACAGGAATTACAGACGCTTAACCATCAGCCAGGAATTCGAATTGAAACATAAAGGGTAGCTGCGCAAGCATTCTAACAAATATTGATTTCAACTAGATAGGTCTACCCTAGATATATTTATATTTTTCTCAACAGAATCTCGCTGTTTATGCCTAAAACTTTGAGAATACACTAAGTAATAAGACATGTACTTGTGACATAAATTTGAGACCAGACGGCAATAGTATGGAGAAGTAATGGGAAAAATTAAGTAGGTTCTTCATTTTTTCACATGGAAATAAATATATTCTGTTTTATAGCTTGTGAAAGGTTAGAAGACAACAACGATGCTTAGAAGCAGTACTTTTTAACGTTTTTATTATGAATATGAGCTATGAACTATGCTTTATCAGTGGTTAAAAAATCAACCCATTTGACCAAAATATGAAAGAGGTATTCAATTTTTTTCTCGTTCAGTGACTTATTGGACACGCTGTATGTGTAAAATTGAT